>CM022775.1:15254659-15312159 GCA_012411365.1 Ameiurus melas
ATCTCCTTTAAGTGGTTTTGCCTAAATATTGAAAAAGTTATCAAATTTTGAGAGCCCTACAATGATGACCGTCACCGTGCCATGTTTTTTGTCACATCAAAGATAAGTGTTTCCAGTTACATAGGAAAATAGTAGTTTTGCCTAACAAAAAAAAAATGGAGATAAACCAATTGTTGCCATACGGGCAACACCATGCAGTAAAGGGATATAAACAATCAAGGGGAGGATTACGGAATACACAAATGAAGTGAGA
This sequence comes from Ameiurus melas, assembly GCA_012411365.1. NCBI lineage: Eukaryota > Metazoa > Chordata > Actinopteri > Siluriformes > Ictaluridae > Ameiurus > Ameiurus melas. Next base: position 15,254,913 of record CM022775.1, read on the forward strand.
CAAAAATGTCAAACTATCAAATAAATAGCGACACGCCTGCAACTACCCACAGTTAAGGCAATGATTAAGACGTTTAAAACATCTGGATGTGTAAGAGCCTGCCAAGATTAGGAAGCAAGTGTATTTTGCCTCCACACACACTGAGCAAGATGCTTAGAGAGGAAAGGAAAAAAAAAATAGAATCTCTAAGGATCACGACTGTAGCATCTTTGGGTTGCCAAGTCTCCAAATCTACAATTTTTAGACACCAGCTCCATGGCAACACATTTTCAATGGTGCTCCAGAAGTGTGATAAGAGAAAAACAAACATTCAGCATGGGTTTGGCGGGAAAATGACGAGAAGCTCATCCGTGCGGTTAGGTAGGGTGGAGGACCTGAGATGATGAGATGCTGGACAGTTGGTTCTGCTCTAAAGACTCAGGAAACCTTGTGAGTATACAGGCCATCATGGAGTCCATGAAGTACTAGGGAACACTGCTTTTCAGCCGTCTTTCTACAGCTCGTACGTCAGTATCAGATCGCTAGCAGGAGGAAAGATCGGTGTCAAGGTGTCGCAATGCAAGAATCGTAGAACAGCGTTCTTTGTTTGAAAAGTTTTCTAAGCAAGTTTACATTCGCCATTCTGCCACAAATCTCACGTGTGGGCGGGGCTCAACAGTGATCTACTCTGATTGGCTGGTGAGATTTGGATCGACAGATCGAGTGTCCAACTGAGAAGGATCTCGTCTTGGAAAAAAAATACTCTTATGAGGCTACGCAAACCTCAAATATTAATTACGACCGAATGTACTGACTAAAGTCCGTAAGTAAGTCAGTCAGTCACTGCCACGACAAAGTACAAACAGTAGAACTGTACAGAGAACCGCATCCAGGACACGCTCCAAAATCCACGACACTGAAATATCTACTTCCAGGTTCAGGGGAAATGTCAATTCCAATCTTACTAGCCAATCAGAGTGAATCGCTGTTAAGCCCCGCCCACAGAATGGTGAACGTAAGCTTGTGGAGAGTAAACAAAAAAATCTGGCAAAAAAATAAATAAAACCACACGCATCATTCTAATTCAGTGAAACATTCCTGCTGTGATTACAACCATCTTAATATACTTTCATTGGAGTTTTATTTGTTTTAAACTACACAAGACAAAAACAACAATGAAGGTATATGAGACACACACACACACACACACACACACACACACACAGACTTTTTTTTAAATCAGTCAATAAAAGGCCTCGCCTGCTCTTATGTACACTTCAACTAAAGCTTTGAACAGATTGAAAGCATTCGTGTGGTGCCTTTCTGCCTCGGGTCGTCTGCCCGGCTTTTAGTGAGAGCGAGAGACATGTTGAAGGAATGCGAGACAGAGAGACAGACAGACGAGAGAGAGACAGAGAAAGAGAGAGACAGAGAGAGACAGAGAGAGAGAGACAGAGTGAGAGAGAGGGCATGAGAGAGAGAGAGAGACAGAGTGAGAGAGAGGGCATGAGAGAGACAGAGAGAGAGAGAGATAGAGTGCATGAGAGAGAGGGAGAGAGACAGAGAGAGAGAGACAGAGTGAGAGAGAGGGCATGAGAGAGACGGGAGAGAGAGAGAGAGAGAGAGAGAGAGAGAGAGAGAGAGAGAGAGAGAGAGAGAGAGTGACAGAACGAGAGAGACAGGGCAAGAGAGACTGAGACAGAGATAGAGAGAGAGAAAAACAGAGAGATTGAGAGAGACAGAGACACACAGAGGAAGAATGTGAGAGACACAGAGAGAGAGGGAGACAGAAAGACACAGAGAGAAAAAGACAGAGAGAGACAGAGAGAGACACAGAGAGAGAGAGAGAGAGAGAGAGAGAGAGAGAGAGAGAGAGAGAGAGAGAGAGAGAGAGAGAGAGAGAGAGAGAGAGAGAGAGAGAGAGAGAGAGAGAGAGAGAGAGAGAGAGAGAAAAGAGAGAGAGAGAGAAGAGAGAGAGAGAGAGAGAGAGAGAGAGACCAAAGAGAGAGAGAGAGAGAGAGAGAGAGAGAGAGAGAGAGAGAGAGAGAGAGAGAGAGAGAGAGACAGAGAGAGAGAGAGAGAGAGAGAGACACTCAAATTCAGGTTGCAGTCTGACTGTTTGAGGGAAACTTTGAGGCTTCATGACACAGGAGTAGGAATCCATCAGTTCCCAACGGACTCAACATGTCCCTCTGCTTCTTCGAGACCTGTAGAGGTATATGTGCTAGAGGGAGGGTGTGTGTGTGTGTGTGTGTGTGTGTGTGTGTGTGTGTGTGTGAAGAGAGAATGTAGCTTTTGAGAAGTTTTAGTGTGAGAAAGGCAACAATAGACTTTTGTCCAGCGTGAGTGTGCGAGTACGCGGCTGGCTCTCACCCGCTGAGGTGTAATTTTCTGTCATTTTGACACTGTTTGCTTTGAAGATAGTTTGCCTATTTTCTTGCTGTGCCTGCTGAGTGTATGTGTGTGTGTGTGTGTGAGTGTGTGTCTGTGAGTGTGTGTGTATGAGTGTGTGTGTGTGTGTTTGTAGTTTTGTCAGAGGCTTTGAGGTAATAAAGGGCACAGCAGTCTTTTTGTCACTGTAAGCCTCCTTTAAAGGATTTGTGTTTGCTCTGTTGTCCCTCTGTGTGTGTGTGTGTGTGTGTGTGTGTGTGTGGTGTTGTGTGTGTGTGTGTGTGTGTGTGTGTGTGGATAGAGCGAAAGGGAATGGGTATGTAATGGGTATGTCCTGCGCTTGAGATGCAAACCTCCTCAGTTTTCATAGCCACACGCAAGGATTCCTTATCTTCAGGCCCCAGGCAAGCATCAAACAACCCTTAGGGAATGTGTGTGTGTGTGTGTGTGTGTGTGTGTCCTGTACTCTGGGAAGATTTTCTGGACTGCAGTATGTCAGTGTCTCAGTAATTAGTGTAACATTGCTGAAATTGCCTTTCCTTCAAGTCTGTATTTTCACCGTTCACCTCTCACACTACGCAGCTGCTCTGAGATCAGCCGGATTAAGGATTGCGTCAAAACTTCAATCCAATAAAAGATCAATCCCGGGAACACTGGGTGCTCGAGGCAGGAATACACCCTGGATGCCATCGACACACGCATTCACACACTCGTTCAGACCTGGGTGCATCCTAACGTAGACTGGTGCCTGTAAATATTCTACTCGGTCATTTACTTATTGATGACCAAGCACCCGGTCTTGCTATAGGTCATATCGATGCCGATGACGTAGAAAATTCGAAAGAAAGGGGGGTGCACAAACTTTCGAGCAACCACTGGAATCCACCTAGTGGCACGTTTTCAGAAAGAGACCAGAGAACCGGGATGAAACCTATACGCGAACCAGTGGTAGCATCATAAACACAGTAATCGAAGAGAACGCCAACACGTTCTTCCTGAACCACCACATACACTCACGTAGACTATATTCAGTATCTCACAAAAGTAAGTACACCCCTCACATTTGTGTAAATATTTGATGATATCTTTTCATGTGACAACACTGAAGACTTTGCTACAGTGTAAAGTAGTGAGTGTACAGTTTGTGTAACAGTGTAAATTTGCTGTCCCCTCAAAATAACTCAACACACAGCCATTAATGTCTAAACCGCTGGCAACAGAAGTGAGTACACCCCTAAGTGAAAATGTCCAAATTGGGCCCCAAAGTGTCAACATATTGTGTGGCCACCATTATTTTCCTGCACTGCCTTAACCCTCTTGGGCATGGAGTTCACCAGAGCTTCACAGGTTGCCACTGGAGTCCTCTTCCACTCCTCCATGACAACATCACGGAGCTGGCGGATGTTAGAGACCTTGTGCTCCTTCACCTTCCGTTTGAGGATGCCCCACAGATGCTCAATAGGGTTTACACACACACACACACACACACACACATATATACATGTGTGTGTGTGTATATGCATGTATGTACACACACACACACACATCACCTGACCTTTTCTTCTTTGATAAAAGGATAGCACACACTGAGAAACTGAGCTATGGAGCCTATCCATTGCAGCCAGCAGCAGATCATGTCATTCATTCGGCACATAACGGAGGCTCGGGTATATGATCTCAACTGCTGGCATTTGTAAAGCAGCAATGAGATTCACTGTGTGTGTGTGTGTGTGTGTGTGTGTGTTGTGTCTACATCTTCAACATTCTCAATAGCCTCCTGCCAGAGCTGAAACCAGAACCGAAGGTGTGAAGAAAAAACAAAAAAAGACACATATCTGTGCATTGTCTACGATTGTTTATTTCAAAATAGCCATTTCCCCAAATGCCACATAATAAAGTAGCCGAGACAGCAGGCATCTCGTGTTGGCAAAACACGGCATGGGGAGGCTACGGCCTGCGCGCGGTGCCAGCTTTGTGTCTCCAGTGTCCGACAGAGGGGAAATTGATTCTAACAATGATGTATAACTGAGCAGGACTGTAGAGTGGCCAACAGTTGGAATTGCTGCACCCACCGGGACGGTTATCTAGCTGGCCTGAAGGGTGTTCTGGACGGTTTATTTACTTTGATTTAACATCACTATATAGTGCTCCAATATCTGCAGCTGTAGCTATCTATCTATCGGATTTACACCTGAAGTGGGTGTGGCCTAAACCTCCGGGTTTTTGTAACGCGAGAACGTAGAAATGTTGAACGCACAGTCAGGGGAACTCGGCGGTATTCGGAGGATCTTTCGAAATGACAGCAGGTTTCCTGCAGGTTTGGGGCCGCGTCATGTGACGTTAAAGGTCTCGTTTACCAACAAGCTTCGCTGCAATTTTGTGGAATTGCAATTTTGCCAATTCAAGTAAAACAAAACAAAAAAAAGGAAGACAAAATCAAGCATTCCTGGCTGTATGGACCCTACCACTCCGCGTCCAAGAAACAATAGGAATGCCAACACTAGCCTGTTTTATCAAGCTGGATATGACTGGATATACGTACGAATCATTCGGACGAGCGTACGGTATTCGTGTGTGTAAAGACTAACTCACGTGAACCTTGACCTGATTGACAGTGAACCTTATCGTTAGAATGGATTACTGCATTTCTATATATGGAATATACGGTCAAGTTTCAATTCTTTACGATTATGATGATGATGGAGATGCGGTCTCTATTAAAAACACCTCCTCGTGCTTGTTCACTAGGTCAGGGACTAAGAGTGTCACCGAGAACAGCTCCGTTAGATCAACGCAGACACCAGTACGAAGACAACATTTCTGCAACTTTCACGAACCTGGCCGAAAAGTTTGGTCCGGTTTCGCTTACGCAGACGCATTCGCAAAACTTTACGAAAAGGCCGATTAAAGACGCACACCGTCAGTATGGTGCGTGTATTCTGGCAGTTCCTCGGCCTCGACTACATCGCGAGAGTTGTGTGTGGGACTGTTTTCCGAATCCCCCTCACGCGGTTAGCGTTTTCGTTTATACCGTGCGATATTTTTGAGACTGGTTTTGTTTCCCGATATATAAACAAACTAGCAGCTTCATTTACACCAACGCAACTCGGACAAGGCAGTTACTAACGATACCGCACACATGACACATTCACGTTATTCAATCTTCTTTCACTTCTTTGTCCCGTGAGCTTCATCTCGGTCCACTCCCTCGCATAAAAGTAAATACACCCAGCTCATGTGATTTGTGTGTGTGTGTGTGTGTGTGTGTGTTAACAAAAGGATCTGAATAGTGCACTTTATATTCGTATCTGTACCGGTGTCTGTTCAGTCCACATGATGTACTCGTAATCAGGTTACATCTCTGTAACATATCATATCCACGATGCAGTGAATTAGGGCTCATTTATACATTATTACACATATAGGGCGTATATTAAAGTACATACCACTAGGGGGGGTGTGCACTAGGGGGCAGGGTCAGAGAGTGTACAGAACAGTGGTGCTGCACTAAAGCTGAGCGAGGGGAAATCAACAGAAGAGAGAAAGAAATACAGAAGAAACAGAGGGGAGTTTTAACATGAAGAGAGGAAAAGATTATTTCAATTGAAACGAAAAAAGTAAACAAAAACAAACAACAACAGAATTTTTAAATTCTTTTCTCAAATGTATTTCAAAATTCTCAAACTAAGCAATAATGTACAATCATTTATATTGTATGGTCATTGATTACGTGTGTTGTTTTATTTTTTAAAAAGAAAAGAAAAAGTTTTTTCGTTTGTAGAACACCGTGATGTCTCCGGTTCAAACGAACGCCACAGAGTAGATATGATAGCTCCTCTATCACGGCTCGTCTTCTGCGAGGATTTATGTCGCGGCTTAAAAGAATGGAGCTAAATTGGGTCTGAAAGCTCTGCGCCTCCGTTTCAGACCAGAACACAAAGGAACACAAAGGATCGGCCTGATTGGTTCCTGGCATCTCGGCAAGTGCAAGAAACTCGGTGACTTGCGAGATTGAAACAGTACATGGCGTTTCGTTGGAGTGAAAACGAAGTTAGAATAAAGACGTGATACGATCATTTACAATAGTGATGATAACACACACCGGTCGCAGTGCATGATTGAGTGGTAGCATCAATAAACGCCGCAGTGGGGGCCTCCACACGGCTGGTTCACGCAGCCTTGTTTTTTTTTTTTTTTTAAGATCCCCTGCAGGTGTTTCAAGCCATTTAAACTGCAGACACACACATACACATACACCCACCGTATATGATTACAGACGAATCGTGTGTGCAGAGGAACTCGTGTTTAACACCGACACGGCGTGATCGAAACAATGTCAAATTTCCCCTATGACACCTATCTTCCTGATTCAACAATCAGGTGTTTATTCTTTTTTGCATTTCCATGTTTTTTATTTATTTATTTATATGTTTGCTATTAATTAGGTCCTGGGTAGCGAACCAAATGAGAACAACCGGACAACAAAAAAAAAAAAAAAAAACCAACGACGACTCCACAAGGTCAAGTGAGACAAACTGTGGGCAGAATGTTAGGTTCGTGTAAGGCTTGTGGTTTCGTTATTAACTGCACGAAGAAAGCAAGAAATCCTTCAAAAAAACAAAAAACACTAAAACAAGGCAATTGACGTTGACAAATGCGACGGTAAGCCCAACCTGGCTTAACGATTCCTTCATGCATTTCGTTTTTTCTGAGTGCTATCTTGCATATTCAAATGATCAAACACCTTGCCCAAAACAAATGTTCACGTATAAGATGAGTAAAAGATGATTTAGGAACAACTCAGGCGTGATGAGCATGAAAGTGCTGAAAATCGCGGCAGGGTAGAACATAAATAGGATAAATTTTAAGTTGATTTTTGATTAGCACGCGTATATGTTATAAGACAGTTTTCTGAACCCCCCCCCCCCAAAACCCTTTTTTCCACTCCTTCACCTTTATACCTAGTGAAGCGAGGACACAAGTGTAGAGCTTGGTTGGGCTGGAATAATAAACCCCCCCCCCCTGCCAAAAAAAGAAAACAAGGGTGAAAGAGCTGGCTGTTTTATTTAATTCCTTTGGTCAATGAGTGTGCGGCGTGTGTGCCCAAGGCCTCAGTAATGGATAGCTGGTCTTCCCATTGTCCAGCGCTAAATGGTTTTTCTGTCAGCTCCTTCATACATAAATGACCCCAACCACAGGGTGAGGGTTAAAAACACTTTTACAGGTGGAATGCTTGGTGGGAGAACCAGACAGAGGAAATAAAGTGGAAGAAAAGTAGGTGGCCTTTGATAATGATCTGAACAGTGGCTGATGGAAACTGGGCTCCGTGTGGCACTGATCAATGGGAGCGTGACAGACTGAGGCATCAGCACAAATGAAGCTAATCAGAGGTGAAAGAAGGGGTGTGGCCAATGAAAATGACATGCTCCGGACCACCTGAAATACCAAGGTCGCAGTATCTTTGCTACCATATTAGGTTCCCTAATGGTTCCATGCTTTTTTTGTTCCACCGTGATAAATCCTACTACAGTTAGCACCCTTTCACACAAAAATCCCTTGAATATCCGTTTCACTACTCTTAAGAAAGACATACAACACGACTAGGAGCGCCGTTCCAGGAAAATAATCGATGACGCTGTGCCGTGATGCGTGCGTCCCTGTGCGAAGTGGAGCTACTGTTACAGCATGCGCTCAAAATGTTCGGGCCTCTTCGAACACAAAACCCTCGATGCAACATTTAAACAAAAAGGCCTGGGTCCTTAATGTGGGACCAAATGAGTAAACGTGAGATGAAGAAGAAGAAGAAGAAGAAGAGGAGAAAAAATGGTAACCATAGGCTAGTGCTGTCATCAGATTTCCATGGTAACCCAGCATCATTTCAGACAAAGGCGTCACATCAAGACTATATTCACTAGTGCGAATGAGAGAGAGCTGGAGAGAGTGAACACCTTCACATACAAAAAAAAAACCAAAAAAAACAAGCATACCCCACCTCAAAAAACCCCCCACCACCACACGCTCACCTTCATAACGCCTCAGTGTCTCAGGAGGTTACATACATACACCCCCACTTGGATTATCTTGACCAGTGTATTAATGCAGAAAATGTGCCTGCACCTGAAGCTAGGCATACAGTCATAAAGAAATCTTCTGCCTCGGAGAAAACCTTAAGTGAAGATTCGTGACATGAAAACCAACCAAATGCCTAAAGAATCCGAATAAATGTAAAATACTTGGTAGCGGTGCACCGACATAAAGGCTATTTTTTCACGCTATGGGGCATCGGATGAGAGTTTAGAAACATCTGATGATCAGGTCTGATTATATCCTGTCAATCAAAAGGGGGCGGGAAAACACATGGATTTGGTGCTGAGTGTAAAGAAGATGTCTCTCGTGTGGAATGACGACAAAACTGCAGTTTGTAATCTCTGTAATCTCTGCACTCATCAAATTTTACACCGGACCCTGCAGCAGTGAAGCGGGAGTTTCGGCGTCGGGTCTAATTTTTGGTTTGGTTTGTTTTGCCGCGCTGCTCGAGCTGAATTAAAGGGCCAGTACACTGTTGAGATTTAAAGATTTAGATGAAGACGAGTTGACAAAAAGTATACATATTGCACAGAGGAGTGTAAAGCATATATCTGTAGAGTCGTATATTTCAGATCCATTTATATAAAAAAGTTGATATATTATATTACCAGTGTGATGTTCAGTGATGAAGTAGAAATGCTTGTGTTTGTGGAGAGTGAATCTGAGACGAACAGGATGATTTTTAGAATTCTGTCAATGTGAACATGAATTATTAGCATTTAATAAGTTAAGAAATCTTACTTTAATCTTCAGAATTGAGTTCATGTGTTAATGTTAATGTGAGTAATGTGTTTTCTGTTTATGACACCAGTTACTGTCAAACAACTTGTTGAAATGGAGACAATAAAGATTTTATTTGTATTTCCTTCAGAATTGTGGAATTAAATATTATTCATTAATAAGAAGGTATAAAATGCAGAACTCGTATCGGTCGATATCACTCTGAATAATCGGTTATCGTATCGGTCGATATCACTCTGAATAATCGGTTATTGTATCGGTCGATATCACTCTGAATAATCGGTTACCGTATCGGTCGATATCACTCTGAATAATCGGTTATCGTATCGGTCGATATCACTCTGAATAATCAGTTACCGTATCGGTCGATATCACTCTGAATAATCGGTTACCGTATCGGTCGATATCACTCTGAATAATCGGTTATTGTATCGGTCGATATCACTCTGAATAATCGGTTACCGTATCGGTCGATATCACTCTGAATAATCGGTTATCGTATCGGTCGATATCACTCTGAATAATCAGTTACCGTATCGGTCGATATCACTCTGAATAATCGGTTACCGTATCGGTCGATATCACTCTGAATAATTGGGTTACCGTAACGGTCCATATCACTCTGAATAATCGGTTATCGTGTCGGTCGATATCACTCTGAATAATCGTTACCGTATCGGTCGATATCACTCTGAATAATCGGTTACCGTATTGGTCGATATCACTCTGAATAATCGGTTATGTTCGGTCGATATCACTCTGAATAATCGGTTACCGTATCGGTCGATATCACTCTGAATAATCAGTTATCGTATCGGTCGATATCACTCTGAATAATCAGTTACCGTATCGGTCGATATCACTCTGAATAATCGGTTACCGTATCGGTCGATATCACTCTGAATAATCAGTTATCGTATCGGTCGATATCACTCTGAATAATCGGTTACCGTATCGGTCGATATCACTCTGAATAATCGGTTATCGTATCGGTCGATATCACTCTGAATAATCAGTTATCGTATCGGTCGATATCACTCTGAATAATCAGTTACCGTATCGGTCGATATCACTCTGAATAATCGGTTTCGTAACGTGTCGATATCACCTGAATAATCAGTTATCGTGAGGTCTATAATCAGTTATCGTATCAGTCGATATCTCTGATTCGGCATTATGATCTAATAATGTTATCGTTACGGTCATATCCTCTGAATAATCAGTTATCGTATCGGTCGATATCACTCTGAATAATCGGTTATCGTTACGGGTCGATATTACTCTGAATAATCGGTTATCGTATCGGTCGAATACTCTGAATAATCGGTTACCGTATCGGTCGATATCACTCTGAATAATCGGTTATCGTATCGGTCGATATCACTCTGAATAATCGGTTACCGTATCGGTCGATATCACTCTGAATAATCGGTTATCGTATCGGTCGATATCACTCTGAATAATAAAAAAATCTGAACGTAGTCAACAAGTGTGTGGCACTGAGTGGAGCTTAATATTTATCATGTTTACATTTTTATCTTTAATCGTCTCTCTTTACTAGGTGTCCCTCAACTGTTTGCTTCCAGCAGTGTTTCATTTCAGGGTGGAGTTCTTGATATTAGACACCCCCCACCACCCCCCCGATGGGATCTTTTATTGCTCCTTGGCCACTCCACACAGGATTAATGTCACCAAGTCAGACCCGAGGCACACAAAGACTCCAATATGAGCACATAAAATGTGGGGTCAGAGAGATTTACCGTCCGCACTTTGATGAGCAAACTGAGAGCTTTGCTTTGGACCATGACTCCAGTCTAGGGATTCAAATATGCTGTAATGCTCTTACGGGTAAACGAAGTTGGCGGCTACGAAACAAGTAAGCTCCTTGTCCTGCTAAGAAAGACTGATCAATAAAAATGTACTTGGAGTGGCCACCTTATGCACTTCACAACATCCATACATTCAATATTTGCATTACAACTTCCTCATAAGCACCAAGTAGACCTGCTAGATCAGGGGTGGGCAATCTTATCCGGAAAGTGCCGGTGTGGGTGCAGGTTTTCATTCCAAGCAAGCTGGAGTCCCACACCTGATTCCACCTGTTTAATCAGTTGATCTTGGCTTTCAATAGACTCAGGTGTGGTTTCTGATTGGTTGGAATGAAAACCTGCACCCACACCGGCCCTTTCCGGATACGATTGCCCACTCTTGATCTAGACACTCCGCATAATCTAAGCCTACTTATAAACCAATCGAATAAATGTATGATCATTGATAGGGCAACGTTTTCTGTGAAGAAACATTTACTTGATATTTATCAAAAGGAGTCTCCACTTTGTAACCTGAGGTGAAGTCCGTTTTCCACCACAGGAAAGTCTTCAACATAGAGAAGAACAGGAACTAACTTGTTTCTCTGACATTCGCAGCATTAATTGCAACTATAAACGGATAAAATATATTCTTACTGTACTTGCTTTAATAACATATAGCTCTTAAAAAGAACAACAAAAAAAACAAGAGTCTTGTAATAATGCTACTAAGAATAATACTAACACGTTGCAGTGAAAACGTTGTTATTGGTGTTAACTCTAGAAACACGAAGCTATTCGAAATTCAAGGACCAAACGTAAATAGTGTCGCGGGAGCATGGAATGCTGACCCTGTAACTTCCGAGCACAAATCTGCCATACGCGCACGTTAATCCGTGCACACTATGTCAGATAAAACTAATGAATTGCCCCTGCTAGCATAAATCAGTGTGCTGCCTTTTCATGTTGGGCTTTAATGAGTTATCGAAGCTTAATTAATTCACTGTGAATTCCTAAAATGAACTCCGTGAGCTTCCATTAAGATTCAGCGTGTTTAGGGGACTGTGTACAGAGCGTTCTGTCGACATGCCTGGGAAAACATCCCTTCCCTACTCCCTTACCAAAGCACAAATAAACAAATAAATAAATTCATTTTCCTGTAGCTTAATTGATCATTCCCATCACAAGAAGCCGAACCCTCGCCATTATCATGATGATGAAAAACGATTGTGGAATACACATGAAATTCAGGCCTTGAATCGTCTAATTGAAACTCTAATATATATCCATTATTTATACATTACCACACAATAATATCCTTCTCCCTGACAACCCAACAGAGATTCATCAAGATCCTCTTTGATGGATACATCTAACTGGTTATGTGAAACCCAGTGTAGCTCTGAAAAGAGTGGTTTGTCTTGTGCACTTGCATAGACACCTAGCCAGAAGGTATCTGCACATTAGAAGTCAACAGGAATCGAGTTTATGAGTGTTGTATCTTTACTACTAAACAGTGTCATCTATTCCAAGATGTTCACAACTATTAAGTCAATTGGTCCCAATGGTAAGTTAAAGGCACTTACTTGAGTGTGAACTGTTCCACTGTTGAGTTTGGCACCAAATACAGGTAGATGTTGAGAGTCTCGCCAGGCTTTAATGGTTTGTCAGGAAGCCTCAAGAAGAGGTTCTTGTCCAGTTGCTTGTCCACTACTAGTTGTTCCTGATTGGGCTGGTACAGGCTGATGCTCCCAATCCGAAGTAGTGGTTGCTGGGATGTGCTCTCTGCCCTGGACCCTCCTCCTCGCCTGGGGTAACTTTCGCCACACTCCCCTTTGCTGTCTGGATCATGGAGGGTGTAGTAGAGCTCTGCCTGGAGGGTTTCCCCGGTCATCTCCAGAACGTCTGCGACTGAGGGCTTCCTGCGTCCCAAAGGTGCCACGTTGACATTGAACCATGTAGAAGGAAGGTCGAGCTGGGCCAAGCACTGTGCCAAGTTACCCTGGAGTCTGCAAGAAGTCTTGATCTCCCGAACATCCCGGAAGGCATGCAACCTCACACAAGGCAGCTTGTCCTGGACCTTGAAGTCATCCCAGTCCCGGCCTGCAATGTAAAACAGCACCTGGACCACTGGGTTGCTTGCGAAGACCTTAGACTGTACGATAAAGGCTCGCACCTTCCAGTTGACTGTCAGCCTACCCGGGATGTCCAGGGGACTTGAAGGCTGTAAAAGATCTTTGGAAAGAGTCTGGTCCTGGGTGAAAGGACCCAGAGAGATGTTGACTGAGGGCAACTCCCTGGTCTGAAAGACCACAAAGCTCTCAGAACGATGCAAGGGGTGGCCGTAAGGGACATTTCGGACTGGAGTTCGGCTCTCTTCAAGAAAGAATGCCAGTTGGGTGTTGGAGAGCTTGAAGCTGGCAGGAAGATAGAGGTCTGGGGGGCTGGAGGTGGCAGTAGCAGCAGGGGCATTGAGTAGGGCATCATAGTTGGTGGGGGAAACTTTACCTGCAACTGCAGAGACAACAAAATGAAATGTAAGATAGATACAGCTTTGAACAGGAACCACATATGCAGGATATCACACTGAATGACACACTGCTCAGGAAAATTCCAATGAGTAAATGAACTCAGAAACAATAACAGTTAGTAGGTACACTCAGATACAGACTTTTAAGCATGGCTATATTTACATATATATATATATATATATATATATATATATATATATATATATATATATATATATATATATATATATATATATATATATATATTATTATTTTTTTTATAACTTTTTTCTTTCTTTATTTTGCTAAAATTAGATATTTAATTGAGGTTCACATAATTCAGCTGTTGGACAGTTTTGTGCAAAGACACTGTATGCAAAGACACCACTGTCCAGTGCCTAGGGACAAACATAGTTAAATTCATTTCTCAATGTCTGCACCATACTTTGATCATAGGTAAGATCAGACAAGAAGAAACCGAACTACCTCGACAAAACCACAACGATCAATTTATAAATCTTTCAGACTGACAATAATTCCACAAATTAAACCGATATAAAAGTCACAGGGACACAGGCAAAGCAACAAGGAACAATCAGAAAACCATAAACAAAATAGGCAAAGCTGATTTTAAAAAAGAGAGCAAATGCAACATACTTATCAGAAGAAACAGTGAACAGAGAAGACATGGCCTGTCTTTCGGGTGTAGTGGAGCAACAAAATGTCCCATATTACTACTACTTTGCAGTGCAGCTCAACTAAAATACATTTGTGGCCCACACAAAGGAAGATCCATGAAAATTAAGCGATAATCCCAAAACGATCCAAGCCAGAAGTTGGGTGAGTGAATCTTTGAAAGAATTTGTATTCCCACACCAAGTTTCCAAAACTTATCCGAGTTGATCAAAGGTCCCACTTAATCCATCCATGCCACGATCTATTAGAAAACAAACACTGAGGGTAGCGTGAATCCCGGTGAGAACGTCATCCAGCATGTGTGTTCCAGCATGCTGAAACTCTCTGTGCTCTCTTATTCTGTGAACTAACCCCTTCCACTCTGTCGCTCCTGCTCCAGAGCTTGACTCCTCCTAGCAGTTCTAGTCACGCCGCCCACCCAGAGACAAAGACCAGACACCACCCTGTCTCACCACACCTTGCCTGAGCTTTATAATCACCACTTTAGCTCCTAGCCTGTGTGAAAACACAGGCCTCCGAGGACATTGACACCAGGCTGACTACAAACTCTCCTGCTCCATTTATCTTCTCCCGACGGACATGTTCAGGCAGACAATATGCATTTCTGTGCATCTGTATGTGTGTGTGTGTGTGTGTTCCTGGGGTGTAGTGGGGGAGGGTTGCATTACTTGAACGCCTTCAGGCAGAGACAGAAATGGGGGATTAGAGGAAAGATCATTGGTGAATTAGCCCTGCTCTCCTTCCCCGTCCACAGACTTGCTCAGAAATACATTTGAATGAAAGAGGGGGATGGGGGTGGCACTCGTACAACACTTACTCCAGAGAATGGCTTCTCAACAGCCTACAAAGAAAGAGAAGAAATCTGCATATGTCGGACTTCCTTCGCTTAAATAATGATTTTTCTTTTGGAAACAACATTAGAAAGTCACTCGCATCCCTCCAGCATTTCTATTACAACCAGTTCCTGCCCACTCTGTTCTATATAGCTGAAGGTTACTATCTTCTTCGCTTTCAATGGAGGTGCTCTGATTGTAAATGGCTGGATTCAGTTTCGCTCTTGCTCCAAGGTCTGCGCACCTTTGGCACAATTGTAGACTGCGGAGCGAGAAATGAATACCTCCTAAAGGGATGAGCTAATGCCTGTGAAAGCCAATCCATTACAAACACATTAGCCGCTAAAGAGTCTTTCTCCGAAACCTTTCCAGAATGCAGGTAGACAGATGTGGATGGGTCCAAACCACCAGTCGAACCCACCCCCACACCCCCTCCACGCACCCCACCCAAAAACCACTTCCTATTACACTGGCTGCTTCAGGGCAATGACTTCACGCACACTTGCACGAGATAATACATAACTGTTCATGATTTTGCATTCTTTTTGCACGACAGCAACATGAAAGCGAAAAAGCCTTATTCGACTTTTTTTTAAGGAATTATCTGTTGCTGCATCGCCAGTTCACACGACATGCTAAGTAAATGTGCCTTGAGCAATCTACAGTGCTTTTTTTTGTGTCATCGAATCTTTGATATTCCCGAGCAATACTTCGTATTGATAGAAATCCCCATTTCTACCTTTAACTTGATGCTAATTGAGAATGAAATATTTTCCCAAAAGGTTGCTATGAGTAGCAACCTTTTCCCACCATGCCACCATTTCAGACCATAACAACCCAAAAATACCAGCCTTAATGCATTTCACAAAGGAGCCCACCCCCCATACCCTTCAGTTATTCTGGACAGTACATTATTCTGCTTGACAGGAATGCTAATGTACACCAAAACATCACCATAAACATCATAAATTTCAGTTCGAAAACAAAATAAAGAATTCAACTCGACAGCCAGAGACATAAGTGTATGGGGATGTGGAAGACTATAGCATCCTTTGCATTACTGAGAGAGCCTGACAAGTGATAAACTATAATTGCAGACCCGGTGTTCTTTTTGAAGTCACTTTAACTTCTGAAATTGTTTAAATGACACGCAGGCCTATTTCGCATTCGGAATTACCCGGCAAATTGATCAGAGGATTGTGGTAATTAATAAGCTGCTCCTCGAGTGCAGTGCTGCGTAGAGAAATGATGATTGAAGAACACTTCCAGTAGAATCATTGTATTGAAATGCACCCAGAGGGGAGGGGGGTCATTCTGAGAGTACGAGGGATCAAACAATACAGAATGAGTGATCAAACACTGAATTAATGCAATGTGAACGGTAAATCACGAAGAAAGCAACTCTCATTTTCAAAAATAACAGCATGGATCTTCTTAATTCAATAATACATAGTGTTACATTAACCATATTGAACTACGTTTTGTGTTCCATTAGCATTTCTTCTGAGCCGGGAGTAATCATTTTCCAGCAAGGGCTCTTGAGAAAACGTGTGTTCTGAGTAAAGCAGGAGAGGTGCATCAGACTTCCTTTCTTTCTTTTTTGGCTTTTTTAATCTGTTACATTAACTCTGGAAATTAAAGTACTTCATGAGTCAACAAGAATTCATAATCCTTTCTGGGTCTCTGCAGAGGGAATAAGGACAGAGTGTAATGAAACCTTTTGATCTATAGGCACCCTTACAAGGAGCAGTTGCCATGATCTGAAGGCGAGTGAATGAGCAGCGGCTTGAACTAGCATGACAAACAACAGTTGCAAATGAAGTGATTAGCATGAGAAACAGGCACTGGCTGGGTGGCTGTTAGTGTCGTGGCAGGCTCCTCTCCTGGTTGGGAAATGAAATCCTTCACTAAGTAATGAGACTTAATCAATGAGGGTAGCAGAACAACACAGAAGCTAGCATAACATCAGTATAGTGACGAGGCAGGCTGTGTGGCACATTCTTCTCTGGAAGATTAGGGGTTAGTGAGGCCAAATCCGACCTGTCTAACAAGATTACTTGGCATGCCAATGTTATGGCCTTCTCGCAGCAACTGAATTTTGGTGAACTGTGACCGGCAATATAGCAAACCAACTTCGGGCCGGTCCTTCATAGACGGGCAGATGCAGGATGGAGGAAGTTCTCAGTGGAACAGTGGCTTTCCCAGATTACAAATTGAGTTCCGCAGATGTTTTTAGTTTGTTTTCCTGTTTATAGTTTGCAAGTTGGTTATTTCGAAGTCTAGGCAACTCCAGCCATTATTCACAAAAGGTTTGCGAATGCAAACTCGACAGCACTAATGGAAAAAAAAAAAACGAAACGTGCAGAACCCTAACAAGGTCTACTGAGTATCGTTGAGATGTCCACTGAGACGTTTACCTTAATGAACGTGAAATTCGGGGCATTTCTACCTAAAGGTGCGAAATACAGAATGCTGTACATCGACACAATTGTGTACCGCCATGCCTCATGTCACCACTAGTTCTTAGTAAATCAAGGGACCAATCTTAACACAGCTAATGGACATAATTTGCCCCACAATCGCAAGCATGTTTAACATTATATACAAACACCTATTTTTTTTTTTTTTGCACATTCTTGTTTAGTAATGGCAATTTGTATTTTCCACTAATGAACATCACTGAAGAAAACAGTCCATCAACAAACGTACCTGTCTTATACTATGTTTTATGAACATTCGGATTCATAATAGAAGTTTTAACCAATACAAAGCTCACCTTATCATATGTAGCAGAGCAGTGTCACATATATCTCACTTCGCTTCTACTGTATTTTCAATCATTTTCCTCGTGATGTTCGGATATGTAATGAAGTACACGGGCTTTTCAATTCAAGCTCGGGAGGAAGTGAAATCAAGAGATTATTTTAACAATGTGACAAGGTGGCATTTTGAATACAGAATTCTGAAAGACGCCATCTGGAAATATTCAAGCGTTAGGTAACGGGAAGAAACGAGGCAAAAAAAAAAAAAAAAGAAATAAAAATCTGACTTCAGTCTCCTGAGTGCAGCAGGAGAATACAAACGTAGTCTAAGCAAGACTTAATGTTTATTAGTATTTTCTCCCCCAATCCCTGTTTCAGGAGTTATAAAGCATGCAAAACTGCATTTGAATACGTACACGGATAAAATAAAAAAAAATGTAATAAAAAAATTAAAAAAGAAGAAGGATTGAGTCTTCTTATGTAGAAAGGCTTGCTCAAGGACAAATGTTAAGAGGGTCTTTAAAGTGAGTAGAGAAGAAGTCAGGAGGGCTCTTTTCTGAAGTGGATGTAAATCTCGTCCTGTCTGCGTCCTCCTCACTCCACCCCCCCAGTGACCTTCAGGTTTCTTTATAAAAAAAATTCAAAAACACCTTTCCTTTGGTTCCTCTAAATACTGATTAGATTATAATGAGGTTTATAATGGGCTCTTTTTCGAGGGGCTTTATTAAATTAAGTCACACAATGAAATATTTAAATCAAATTTAAATTTTAGTGAAATTATTACACATGATGTAAACGTATGGTTTATAAAGTGACCTAGCTGAAGTGCCAATACTTCACTGTGCAATGAGCATTTTTCTTTCTTCTTCTTCTTTTTTTTTTTTATATTGTCTTGTATGCTGGAAAAAACTTAGAATTAGAAAAAGTGGTAATGTTTCATTACACGTGGACCAATAGAAATGATCCAAAATGACTTGACATGACATCATAGGTACACTAGTCATAATTCGGTCCATTACACCTTTCGAGGCTTGGCTATTTGACATTGCACCACTGGAGTCACTGCTATTTAGCCTGAGCTACTTAGTGCATATTATGCAATTCAGGACACAGCCTTGAATGCTCTCTGAATGAGTATTGACTTGGTACTCACAGGCGTGAAATTAACCTGTGCGGTGGAGAAGAGCGCAGGGCGACCCACGTGACAAACTGTTTTGGCCAAATTGGCTTGCGATAGCACTTTTCCACCAGAGAGTGTGACATTCCAAAATGTCTACCAGTTCTTTCCAGTAATGCCTTAGAAAAATGTAACCTCTAGTGGTTACAGGGTGAACTGGAATGCCGCCTTTACTCTTTGACCTGATGTCCCATCCATGGCAGTGTACATGAAACCCAGAAGCTACGGTCGCCAGCTCAGCTCACAAACTTTAGTTTGGTAGCTTGCTAACTTTCTATCATCCCAATTCTATCTACAAACACAAAATACTGATATAGCAGACCTACTGCATTGCTGATGTTATAATGATTCAAAATGCCTTAAGAGAGCGTATTTATACATTTATTGATCCAAGTGCATTAAAAAAAACAACAAAACAGTTCCTGTTCCACTGCCTGGACCTGGAGGTTTGTGACCAACATATTTGGATCAAACAAGCCTGTCATCGGATATACTTTGATCTAATCAAACCTGAACTTGGACTGGTTTTCCAAGCTAGTTATCAAACACCAATCCTGGCGAAATACCGATTTGCTGCTGAATCCACATATGAGTGGGTGTGACAGTCTTTATAGTGCAGCTTACCACAAAGTGAACTTTGTTCAGATGAACATATCTGAGACAGATGTCAGTGATGAGCAGACTGTGTAACTTGACTACTGCTACGTGGACAGTGCTAACATCGACCGCGCTAGTCAAAGAGTCTCTTTAAACTTGCGAGGTATGATTGTGAACAGTTTCGGAGTGAGCTTGACAAACCCAGTTCTCAAGACATGGAGGTGGAAAAACTGAGCCTATTGGTTGTTACAAACAAGTCTTACAAACAATGCAATGGAAAACAGCTTTGGGTGGGGATCTGCTTTATAGCGCTAGACCACGGTATGCACTCGGATCCACATCAGAGGACTTTAAATCGACTCCGAATGCAAATGCGTGGAATGAGTAGCAGCTTTAAAGTGGCAAAAAATAACATTTATTTTCAACACTGACTAAAGTATAGGCACAGCGGCGTATCTCATTAGTGTATGTAGGACTCGATTGATACGCAAATTGGAAAAATCCCAGTAACAATGGAACACAAGCAACATCAAGGAGATACAGCCGTGTGTGTTTGAGCCTCAAGTTGATTAGGGGATCTAATAACCAGCAGCAAGTCCTATAAACTAGAATGCACTGACCTGTTAACCCCTGCGCGGTGCTGAGCTCTTTTGGTGCAGGTCAAATTTTGGACTTGAGAATGAACCTTCTGTGTTATTCTTCCAAAACAAACAAACAAACAAACAAAAAAAACAATCTATTGACAACTTTTGAACATAACACCAGTCTTGATAATCAGTGACTGACATCAAGACAGCTCATAAAACGTGTGAAAGTGTGAATCATCTCGCCTAACTCGGTTGCTTGGTTACCCTGCATCCATATCCATATTCTTTGTTTCCAGGCTGTTCGGATGTGTAGGGGAAAAAAAGAGGCTACAAAGCAGGGGCCATTTCTACATATGTAAATTGCTCTTTGTAGAATTGACATATTTACTTACTGTTTATATGTGTGTGTGTGTGTGTGTGTGTGTTCAATATGTTCATGGTAGAAGGCAACAAGTAGAATGGAAATGCACTGGGCACCATATGGGGATTAAAATAAAACACATGATAACATGACAATATTTTTAAAAATCCATTTATTATTATAATACATAGATTATGTGGCACATCTGCCGTCCCAGACCTCTGAATGAGCTGTTACCATAGAAACAATAATGTATTAGGAAAGGTGCATTAATATAATCCTGTGATTTGAATTGTAGCCAGCAGTACTGTCAGACCGGCAGTTATATAAAATTAATCGACAGCTTCTGACTAGGGCTGCAACGAACGATTAATTTGATAAACGATTAATCTGTCGGTGATTTCTTCGATTAGTTGGATTAAAAGGCCGATTTTTATTTTCTGTATTTAAAAAAACAACAACAACAAAAAAAAACATGTTATTTCACATTCTGCCCAATGGACTGGGGGAATGGACGTTGGACTGGGGGAGGAAACCGAAGTACCCGGAGGAAACCCCCACAGCACGGGGAGAACATGCAAACTCCACACACACACACACACACACACACACACACACACAGGGCCGCGGCGGGAATCGAACCCCGACCCTGGAGGTGTGAGGCGAATTTGATACAATTCTTACATTTCTATTACAATGACATGTTATAACACCATTACAGTTACTTGTGTTAATATAGCATCAGACAACATATTTGATCAAAGTGAATATTTTAGTCAGAGTTATTACGCTTCCATTCTATTGCGTGCTGTTTGCTTGACGTGCATGCGGCGTGGACTCGCACTCGTTCGGTGAAGTTTGACGGAGACTCGCTCGCTGTTGGGATGAGGCTTTCAGGAAAATGGAAACACTGGCGTGAATTTCTAACATTTACAGATGAGGATATAAACACAAAATGTCGTTTTCTGCGCTGAAGAAAACACGTCTGGAACACGTTAAACAACGCACGCATCTGTCGGAGGATCTGACACGACGAGCCGCGTTAATACACTTACGAGTTCGTTTGAAGCGCTTAAAACAAAACACTCATCTTTTCTACAGCCTGGATCGTGCACTTTTCCCACAGCAGTTCCTAACTCCGCTGTTTTATACATCGAAATGCGTTTTTCATGACTGTCGAGTGACATCACTGACGGACGGACGGACGGGGGGCGGGGGCTTAATCCGCAGTGACGTCACAGACCCGACTAATCTAATGACATTCGTTGTCTATTATATTTATCGATTAGTTGTTGCGCCTTACTTTTGGGATTTGGGGTGGGGTTAATCAACAGCGCTGCTTAGATCTTGCTCTCATTAATTTACGATTTATCCTTTAATATAGTACGTTACAGATTCCCAAGTGGAGAAGATATGACTGGGACTTATACAAATTAAATTTCAATATGTTGAAGTGCAACAACTTAAAACGTCTGATAAGTGAGCTAAGATACACAAACAGCACTATAGAGAAAACGCACACGCGCACACACACACGCGTACACGCACCCACACACACACCCACCAGTTGGCCTATAAACCAGGATTGATTTCACTTTGAAAACTCTTTAATGAGCCTGGAAAAAGGAAGCAATATGGATAGATGGATCCTACTGGGAATTCTAATGACTCTATTGACGGAGAAGGTGTCTTCTTACATTGATAAATGGTTACAAACGAAGTGCACAGCTTTCACCTTCACATAGAGGGATCGCCGGCGCATCCCCAATACGCAGATTTATGCAAATTTAGCAGTTTGAGATCTGATTTATACTTCGGTGTGTGTGTGTGTTGCTTCTGTCTGTGAACATGCAAGAGGACAATCACATAGCTGTCTAAAAATCATACGTGTACATGACGTGAACGTATCCACTAGAGAGCTCCGACTGAAAAAAACGAATGAAACGAAAGTCGTGTTTTTACAGCACCGTGATTAGAGAGGAAGAAGAAGAAGCAGCAGAACCGTATTAATGTCTACTTCTAAATCACTGATAATGCACTATGAGATAGGGAGCGGTTTGGGATTTTTCACAAAACGTGAAACAGACCAGTCAAAGACAAGAGCTCTGCAGTAATAAGCCCCGCCCACTGTATAACGCCTCGACTAACTAACTTCACCTGAACAACCATGCTAACTACCTCAACCCTTCGGCGATGTTTGTTGGTAAACGAGACCTTTTAGCTGTACTCGGGTATGTCTTGGCCCAAATCAGCGGACATTTGGAAAAATTGCAATATTGGGAGGTTGCTTGATTTGGCGCTAATTTCTGCAATCGCAAAATCACGAAATCCTGGAGGGACTGAATATTGTTATTGTATAAGATACATACAACGCGCTTTGTACTATATTTACAGGTTTGGGCCTCTCCTTTTCCAATGAAGGGAACGAAGACAGTTTATACAAGCGTGTGCTTCCAACGTTTTAGGGCAGAACTACATATGGGTGTGATGGCCAGGCGTCCACATACTTTTGACCGTTCAGTGTGTAAAATCAGCCTTGAATCAGGCCTCCCCCATTTTAAGTGTCTTCCTCAATGAAATGCTAACAACTTTGAGAGGTTTTTCATAGAAGGAGTTATTTGAAGGCAGAGGAGCATGATCGGTATCCACGTTCGGAGGATTTCCGTGTTAATGATCGTCATCGCGTCGTTCACTTTCAAAAAGGACTCGAGGCCAAGGGTTTTCTCTCACAGGAATGCTTGAAGCAAATTTGCGCTCCAAACACAAAAAGAGAGCAAACTGGGGAAATAAAGAAGACCTGAGGGAAAACAAGTTCTTTGGCTCACACTATTTGGGTCTTTTTGGTCTACCAGTTCCCATGGCGATGGCATCACAAAACCCTGGGCCAAGTCGCCATAACAACTTACTCCAAAGAAGTATGGAGACGTTTCTTGACAGCAAATGAGTGGAGAAAAATTCTCTTCCTGCTCTCTTTCAATATGTCCATGCAGTTCTATCAGCCAGAGCATTGATCTGGACAGATAAAGCAGATTAAGGCCCTCCTGGCTGATCTGAGCTCCATAAGAGTGCTATTCATTAGAGATGATTGCAAAATTTTTTTCTTTTTTTTTTTTTTACCCGCCGACTTGTTTTTGTTGAAGAAATGCTAAGCTTCGGTTACAGCTGCTACAATTAACTTAAGCTGCCATTCCTTCAGTGAAAAGTTGCCTGTTGACATTTCTTTACGCCTGTTGCATTCAGAACGAGTGCTTTCACAGATCAGTTAGGATCTGGAATCTAGGAGGGAGACACCTCACTTTGGGGGTATTTATCACTGTGTTGCGACAGTCAATCCATCCAAAATCAAACGAACAATGGAAACCAATGGTTTTGATTTGACGAGATGAAAAATGTCCCATCACAACTAACCCAAAACAATAACTAAATAAAAATTCACCCTTGTGCTCAGAACCTGGGACGAAATGTAATGCCATTTTCTGCAGTAAATAACAATGAGGACCAAAGGGAGAAATTTTATTCCATCTTCCTGCAGTCATTTTGGAGGGTCTGTGTTGTTCGGCTATTATAATACTAGCTAGCTAGAACTACATAAAATAACGGCCTACGAAAGTCATAGAAATTAATTTCCTTTATCAATAAGGAGAAAATCTTTGGTAAAGCCATACTGTAGCTGCAAGTGGAAATTTGCAAATGAACCTGGCGTTCCAATGTGAGAGAGTGTTAAACATGGCAACATGGCTTCCCAAAGCCATTCATCTTCCATAGAATTTTTGACCCATATCAGGAATTTTAAATTAATGCAGTTTTCATGGCGAAGTTGCAACTTGGGTATTAAACTAGAAATTTTGGTTTCAGCAGATACAGTGAGGGGGAAAAAAGTATTTGATCCCCTGCTGATTTTGTACGTTTGACCACTGACAAAGAAATGATCAGTCTATAATTTTAATGGTAGGTTTATTTGAACAGTGAGAGACAGAATAACAACAAAAAAAATCCAGAAAAACGCATGTCAAAAATGTTATAAATTGATTTGCATTTTAATGAGGGAAATAAGTATTTGACCCCCTCTCAATCAGAAAGATTTCTGGCTCCCAGGTGTCTTTTATACAGGTAACGAGCTGAGATTAGGAGCATCCCCCCTAAAGGGAGTTTTTTTTTTTTTTTTTTTTTTTTTTTTTTCCCTCACCCACTCATCCCCACCCCACCCCCTCGCCAAGAGAAAAGAGGGGACGGAAGGGGGGAGGGGGGGGAGGGGGGGGGAGCTTGGTGTGTGGGGGGGGTGGGGGAGGGGCGCCAAGGGGGGGGGGGGGGGGGGGGGTGTGGTTGTTTTTTTTATTGGAAAAAAAAATTTCTCTCTCCTCTTCCTGGCCCGCTCCATAACTCCTTTTTTTTTTTTTTTTTTTTTTTTTTTAAAAGAGGGGAGGAAGCCCGGGGTTTTTTTTCGGGGGGGCGGGGTGGTAACACACTACGCCGTGAAGGACTGAAATCCTGCAGCGCCCGCAAGGTCCCCCTGCTCAAGAAAGCACATATACATGCCCGTCTGAAGTTTGCCAATGAACATCTGAATGATTCACAGGACAACTGGGTGAAAGTGTTGTGGTCAGATGAGACCAAAATGGAGCTCTTTGGCATCAACTCAACTTGCCGTGTTTGGAGGAGGAATGCTGCTTATGACCCCAAGTACACCATCCCCTCTGTCAAACATGGAGGTGGAAACATTATGCTTTGGGGGTGTTTTTCTGCTAAGGGGACAGGACAACTTCACCGCATCAAAGGGACGATGGACGGGACCATGTACCGTCAAATCTTGGGTGAGAACCTCCTTCCCTCAGCCAGGGCATTGAAAATGGGTCGTGGATGGGTATTCCAGCATGAGTATGACCAAAAACACACGGCCAAGGCAACAAAGGAGTGGCTAGGTTCGAATTCGGTGTTCGATGGAGTAAGACGTGAAGTTTGAGTCTCCTGCTGATTTCGATCAAAAATTGTAATTAATTAGCACTTTCTTTTGTAATATAATATTTTTATATATAATTTATATATAAAATATTATATACATAGTATATTTTGACTTATTCTACTCCGTTTCCTTATTTGTACTTTTAACTCGGTGGTTCGTTAAAGATGTCGGGGAAAAACTTGAAACCCGGTGGTAGCATTCAGACAAAACTGAGGTCTGGAGGGCGCACCGCGAGCGCGTCTCCTCGTGAACCCGCGCCCGCGCCTCCCTCTCACCATGAACCCGCGCCCGCGCCTCCTGCCCAGGAATCCGTAGCTGCGCTCCCTTCGCCCTGTGAACCCGCGGTCTCATCCGCGTCCCCGAGTGGCTCTGACTTCGCCGCATTCATTGAGTTGCTGGCTGTAATGAGGAAGGACAACGCTGATTTTAGGAAAGAGTTTCAGGATCTCCAGAAGACTCTCAGGGATGCGCTGTCTACTATCCAGCTTGACCTGCAGGCCATGAAAACACAGCTGGCTAGTGATAAAGTCGCTACCGAGGCCACCATCTCAACACTGAAAGGTACTGTTGGGGAAATGGGGCACACTCTCTCTGGTTGCACCGATGATATCGTTCATATGAAGACTACTATCGAGTCTCTCACTGTGACCGTGACTCAATTAGAGAATAAATGTGAGGATCTGGAGTCGAGGTCACGGCGCAATAACATTAGGATAGTCGGAGTTCCAGAGGGCGCTGACACCTGTACAACCGCTGCTGTAGCGGCCTTGTTAAAAGACGCGTTTGGTCTGGAGAAGGAGCCGGTTCTGGACCGGTCCAACCGGACCCTTCAGCCGAAGCCGAAGTCTGGTGAACGACCACGAGCTATTGTATGCAGATTCCACCATCACAGTGACTGTGTTGATATTTTACGCCGTGCGAGAGAGCTCCAGCAGATTAAAGCGAGGGATCTGACTATCTCCGTTTTCCCTGACTACACAGTCAAGATAGCCCGGACCCGGGCCGCGTTTAACGAAGTTCGGCGTCAACTTTGTGATATTGAGGGAGCTCGCTATGGAATACTTCATCCAGCTCGGCTTCGCATTACATACAACGGTGTCCAGAAGGACTTTATTTCAGCCGAGGAAGCAGCAGAATACGTTAAACTCTTAAAACCGGGGTGAACTGCATCACCTACACAGTGTAGTGTTCCTTATTTATTTATTTACTTGGTATTTATTTTATTTATTATTATTATTATTATTATTATTATTATTATTATTATTATTTATTTATTTATTTATTTATTTTCTCTGATAATATTCTTTATTCTAATGTATTCTTTATTCTTTATTCTAATGTATTCTCTATTCTTTATTCTAATGTATTCTCTATTCTTTATTCTAATATTATTTATTCTAATTTCTATTTTATTATCATCTTGTTATTCTCTTCTTGTATGCTGCCTATGACTCCAAGAACACCATCCCCACCGTCAAACATGGAGGTGGAAACATTATGCTTTGGGGGTGTTTTTCTGCTAAGGGGACAGGACAACTTCACCGCATCAAAGGGACGATGGACGGGGCCATGTACTGTCAAATCTTGGGTGAGAACCTCCTTCTTTCAGCCAGGGCATTGAAAATGGGTCGTGGATGGGTATTCCAGCATGACAATGACCCAAAACACACGGCCAAGGCAACAAAGGAGTGGCTCAAGAAGAAGCACATTAAGGTCCTGGAGTGGCCTAGCCAGTCTCCAGACCTTAATCCCATAGAAAATCTGTGGAAGGAGCTGAAGGTTCGAGTTGCCAAACATCAGCCTCGAAACCTTAATGACTTGGAGAAGATCTGCAAAGAGGAGTGGGACAAAATCCCTCCTGAGATGTGTGCAAACCTGGTGGCCAACTACAAGAAACGTCTGACCTCTGTGATTGCCAACAAGGGTTTTGCCACCAAGTACTAAGTCATGTTTTGCAGAGGGGTCAAATACTTATTTCCCTCATTAAAATGCAAATCAGTTTATAACATTGTTGACATGCGTTTTTCTGGATTTTTTTGTTGTTATTCTGTCTCTCACTGTTCAAATAAATCTACCATTAAAATTATAGACTGATCATTCACACTAAAGGAAAAGCAGAAAATCTCTTTCCCCACAGTATATAATGGAATTAAAAAAATAAATAAAAAAATGTATTAACTTGTCAATCTGGACAGGATAAATTTTACAAGGTTATCTCTTGCATAGCAGAGATCTCATCACAAATTGGTTCGAATTATTACACTTCTTGTTACATGTCAGGAACTCTGAAAACTGACAAGAACCGTATAGACTGAACCTACATTTATTTTTTAAAAAGCTGTCAAATTTAAGACTGTAGCAATGACTATAGAGTTTAACGCCCATAATTACTCCAGATATCATTTATTCTTCAATTTCCAATCAATAATTAAATCTTTACTCAATTAATAGGCCAATTCAGTGTCTGAAATTGGCTTACTGCACCGATGACCTTCTGTGCAAGGAAAATAATTGACAGTACTTACTTATCGAGTGTTGACAAAGCCTTTCCTGATGAACCAAGATCGAATTCATACAAACTGACAAATGCCGACAAATACATCCATCCAAGGTGGGGGACACCTTGGATGGGGGTGCCAAGCCATCACAGGGCACAGTTGAACACACATTCATACACTATGGACAATTTGGAAATGCTAATCAGCCTACAATGCATGTCTTTGGACTGGGGAAGGAAACCAGTGTAACTGGAAGAAAACCAATGGGGAATGTCTTCGGGACTCTCTGAAACTGTCCCGAGGACATCGCCTCCGGTATTTGACTCCTTCGTATGACTCTGATTTGGGAGTCAGCCAGATACCGACGGTGTGGTTTTTGCTCACTCGATGGCTCTCTGGCTGACTTCAGTTTGGACAGAACGCCTGACGTATTCCGTTTAGTCGGTGGGTGGTCCGAGGGCCTGTTTACGCTGTTTACAGCATAAGGGACCGCATCTGCTGAACATATTCATGAGACTCTAATGAAAGCTATCAGAAATAAACTCTGCTGGCATCAATATACCGAAATCAACATGGTCTGTGAGGCTATTTGCCCGTAATTGCCTGTTTATGTCTGTAATTCATCTCGAATAGCTGAACAGTGCTGCTGAATATTCTCCCATGATGACTCTGACAGAATATGATCTTTATACTGAAGGGAAAACATTTTGCAAGGGCAGACTTTTAACAAGCATCCATCCAACACAAGCCTCCTCCCTAAAATTCCCCCGTCAACAAAATAGACCAACTTGCCTTTTACAGTAGTGACACTAGTCTCAAGAGTAAGACTTTCTGTTATAGATACTCAGGTGCTGTATCTTGAAAGTAAATTTTGAAGGACTGCAAATGCTTCAGAACGGGCTGATGTTTGTATGTATTTAAAATTTTCGAAATTATTTTACACTAGCTGAATCTAAAACTAGCAAAAACATACAAGTAGATCTTCATGAATCAAACCGAGCCAAACTAACTTAAGTGCACAGTTAATATTTTAGCAGGTTAAATGTAGAAAATAATAACTTTAGACATCCTAAATTTAGCAAGTAATCGATGTTATCAAGTGTTAAATATTTTATTGTTAGCTAACTACCCTACCTCAGAGACTGAGAGGACAAATAACTTCTCTCTTACATCTGTTTTGTGTAGAATATAAATGGAATCCTTTAGTATTTTCGTATCATTCTGCTTTCGTACCTATTTGAAAATCAAAAACAGGGCGCACGGTGGTTTAGGGGTTAGCACGTTCGCCTCACACC
This sequence comes from Ameiurus melas, assembly GCA_012411365.1. NCBI lineage: Eukaryota > Metazoa > Chordata > Actinopteri > Siluriformes > Ictaluridae > Ameiurus > Ameiurus melas. The sequence goes on from CM022775.1 coordinate 15,284,195, forward strand.
AACCTCCAGGGTTCGGGGTTTGACTCGTGCCGCTGCCCTGTGTGTGCGGAGTTTTCATGTTCTCCCCGTGCTGGGAGGGTTTTCTCCGGGTACTCCGGTTTCCTCCCACAGTCCAAAGACATGCATGGTAGGCTGACTGGTACGTCCAAAGTGTCCGTAGTGTATGAATGGGTGTATGAGTGTGTATGTGATTGTGCCTTGTGAGGGATTGGGACCTCGTCCAGGGTGTACCCCGCATTATGCCCCATGCCTCCAGGGATAGGCTGCAGGTTCTCCGCAACCCTGAAGGATAAGCGGTATAGAAAATGGATGGATTGATGGATGAATGAAAAACAAAGACCTTTACCTTTCGTATGCTTGTGAAGCTTTTTTCTGATTACTATGTGATCTATTTTGTCTATTTGGTTAGTGAGCATGAGGAGTTTGTGATGTTGTGAAATTTCCACCAGGGTGACAGATTTGCTGTGATCATCTGGCTTTAAAAACAAAGGTGGTATTTGAGTATTCGTTTGATGAAAGGCAAATCTGAAAGTTGACTTTCCTTGCATAGTGGTTGTTCTGCTTCTGTTTACCCTGGGCTTCTGCTTTATTTTTTATTGTTTCCACAATGAAGTTGTTTGGCAAGAAAATATTGTTTGGGGCTTCGAGACCTCCTTGAGTTTTAGATGTTTCTGGTTTGATTAATGTGAACCAGGGTGGTTTGTTTATTTCAAGTTTAAAAAAATCTCTAGATAACAACGTATAAATATTTCAAGCTGAACACGGGTAATGTTTGGGAGATATTTTTTGAAAGTTCAATGAATGCAGAAGGTCATTGCTTATAGTTTCCAGTAATGGATTGAAGCTGCCAGCTGGGAAGATCTCTAATTCCTGAATATGAAATCAGTCCTTAAAGGGACTGCATTGTCTGATAAGTTCTTGTTGAGTGGAAGGGTAGTGGATGTGATCCAGATTAAACATTTTTTTTTAATTGACTCGATAGTTTCTTATTGAGGACGGATGATTTCTGTAGCAGTATATCATCTGTTATACCAAATTGTGAATTGCCAAAACTTACTTTCTGAATTACAGAAGAACATCCATCCATCCATCCATCCATCCATCTCCATTCCACTTCAGGGGGAGCCTGGAACCAATCCAAGGGAACTTGGGACACAAGGCAGGGGACACCCTGGACAGGGTGCCAACCCATCGTGGGGCACAATCACACACCAAGGACAATTTGCAAATGCCAATCAGCCGACAACGACTCTGGACTTTGCGTGTCTTTGGACGAGGGGAGGAAAACGGTGTAACCAGAGGGAACTCCCCTAAGCATGAATAACATCAAATGCTTTTTTTTAAATGACAGAATGCTCTGTTAAGTGGTTATCAATTCTCTACAGCAATTTAAGATACACATTCTGAGAGCGGATTGTATCTTGGACCTTGGTGCCCAGTGTGCTTGAGTGAATTAAGGGGATTAAGAAAAGAACACAATGTACATTAAAGCATAAAAACAGAACAAGCACAAACAAGTAAATAGTAGCCTCAGGCAGATCAAGGAGGTACTTAAAAGCACAGAGTTTAATACCAGTTCATGTAGCATTTTCTCATTCATGTTCATCACTCAAACACGTGAACTGGATAAGTTCCACAGGCTCTTCAGGCAGCTGGTACCTCCATCCAATTACATTTCCTCTGCCAAAACCTTGTCCATCCTTGGCACATCTGCACATTTATGGTGCTGGCAAAATTCGAAAGGTGCAAGCAGGTTGAATTAGCAGCATTAGTTCTGCCTCATTAACTCCCTACACAAACAGCCTGGTCACTTCCACCAGCTGCTGATGTCAGATCTTCACTGCAACCCAGCTGCAAGCAGGACCTGGGGTGAAGCAGGTTATAATAGCAGCATGGATCATTTCACTGTGGTAGGTCTTTCCGGTTCTGCAGATTTGTTGATAAATAGCAGAAGGAAAACCGCTTGCTCGCATGAGATGGATAAAAACGCAGCAATTTCAAGTTGATTGTTCGAGAAAGCTCTCTCAATCTTAATCTTTCTTGAGGAAGCTGGCAGATAAAAGGAAACAGACTGCTGCTATTAAATATTCACGAAACTCTTAGAAAGCGAGCATATGTTTTATTGATTGGGGGAAAGGAACAATGGAGGTTTTCAACTTTTAAGAGCCCATTTGGGCAGGGCAAACTTTCTTTCGCTTTATGTACAAGAGAAGCTACCTCTCTGGAGCCATTTCGCTTGCTTGGTTGCAGAGATTCGCGATTATACTACCAGAGTCTAATGTACCGAATGGCAGACTTCCTCTTAACTGAGCACTGAAGTTAGCGTCTGCTCACAATAGATCATCTGGGAGATATTAAAACCTTCTCAGTGGAAGCAGAAGAAATGGACTGAGAGGAAAGATGTTTTTCAATCAGACGCTGGAGAATTGGGAATAGAGGATTTCTGAGATCTTCGCAAAGTGGTTGTTTTATGCTAAAGTGGGCTTTCTCTTGCTAATGGACCACAGAAGAGAAGCTTACAGCCAGTTAAGCCCAAGAACTTATACAAGAAACAAAAGCAGTAAGGACACCCAACATGTACACTAGGGGTGTACCGCAATGCCACAGTCTATATCTGCGCCCTGTATGTATCGATCTGGGTTTGAATCAGAAGTGGATGTGGCATAAACTGAAAGGTTGTATTTTTAAAATGAAATAAAAACACCTACTACTCTACCACCAGGAACACTGGAAAAATCCCTGAGACATCAACGCCAGTACTTTCAATGACAGTTCCTCAACCACAGCTACATCACTCAAGTTCATATTTGCACTAGAGATGTGCGCACGTTGCACAGTAGAAAGACACGGTCTTTCTTTTTCCAGCAAGCTTCATATCTGACTGCTTGTGCAGGCCTGCACGAAGGTGAAAAACACTCACACAAGGTTTTTTGTTTCATTTGTCTGAATCCCGCTTTAGTCTCAATCATCAACCATCTATTTATTCCATCTGTTTATATATTATTTCAAATAATGTCATCCCCCTCCCCCGCTACACCCCTAATGTTAACCCATTTTCCATGCTAACAGGATTGACTGCTTTATTCCATTAGATGTCCATCATTATTTCATGATATTAGCATAACATCTAGCAAAAATATACTCCACACAAATCATGCCCTACAGCGCAGGGATCTCCTGTGAAGTGTGTCTTTTTTCCACAAACGTCCTTCCCTCTCATCCTCTTGGCATGTATGAAACCCACTTTCAATTGTGTGCGCATTCCAGGCTTTAGCGAGGAGGGAACGCTAAGCGCTAGGATAAACAGTGCGGCACTTTTGTCAACAGGATTCGTGCGCTTCTTGTGGAGCAGTCTATCACATCTCTCATTCTCTGTCATGGTGATAAGAGGCGCGAAAGGGAGATTAACGGCTCGAGAGCTGAAGGCTTTACCTTGGTTCAGGCCTCAAAGAAAAACGAGGAAGAAAGCGAGGTTAAACTTGAAATCTTCTCTCTCTGCTAGCTGACTGTTGGAGAAGAACGCTTCTACAGCTGCCATTTTTTTTCCCCCCTCAGTCAAGTAAAGTGAGGCAAATCTCCGTTTTCAAATCGCTTTGAATCGATTACAGTCACACTTCGTGGTTAAAGCATGGTTGCGACCGTTTTAGAAGCTCACAGCATCAATTACAGTCAGGCTTCCGGCTTAAAATGGAACCCGGTCCTCCTTCCCACCCTGTGCCAGGATATAATGATCCTAACATTAGTATATTGCCACAAATAACAAATGTACAGGCGTCCTGTGATATTTATAGCTCTTAATCAGAGGTTAACAGAGGAAAATAACTTTTTTTTAGGCTTAGAAATTGAATTGTGAGGTGAACACCACCTTATAATTGCAGAATTATACGGCCCAACAGTAAGGAGTTGTAACAGCAACCCTGCTTCAACCTCATTTCACATTCCACTATCCAGTTGTTGATGATTTTCCCCATAATAAAACCCCAGAACAAACTGTGTTTTATTCTTTACTTAATGGACACACATTGACCGTTAAATACACTGGATCTTCCTGAAACTGTTGCTACATATTTGGAAGCACATAATCGTATAAAATGTCTTTGAATGCTATAGAATGACAATTTCCCTACTCTGGGACTAACATGTTTCAGCATGACAATGCACCTGTGTAAAAAGACATGGTTTGCCAAGGTTGTAGTGGAAGAACTCGAGTGGCCTGCACACTCGAGAGTCTTGACCTCAACCCTACTGAAAACGTTTTGGGATGAACTGGAACACCGAATGCACCCCAGGTGTACTCACCCACCCGACATCGGTGCCTGACCTCACTAATGCTCTTGTGGCTGAAAAGAAAAATCCCCACGGCCACGCTCCAAAATGTAGAGTGGAGGTTATGACAACAGAGGCGGGTGTGGCTCAGAGCGGGTTGTCCACTAATCGTAGGGTTGGCGGTTCGATTCCCGGCCCACGTGACTCCAAATACATTGAAGTGTCCTTGGGCAGGACACTGAACCCCAAGTTGCTCCCGATGGCAAGTTAGCACCTTGAATGGCAGCTCTGCTACCATTGGTGTGTGTGAATGGGTGAATGAGAACCAGTGTAAAGCGCTTTGGATAAAAGCGCTATATAAGTACAGACCATTTAACAGGAAAACGGGGACTAAACCTGGAATGGGACGCTCAAAAACACATGATGGTCAGGTGTCTACAAACTTCTGGCGACATAGTGTTTAACGGAATATCTTTGAATGTTTACTTATATCATGACTTTTAAACTGATTACAGTAACAACACAGTAATAATAGATTTCCTCTAGTGGCAAGGCCACACTACAGTCAAAAGTGTAAGTATTCGAGCATCCATAAATTCGCAAGTTGAGTTCTTATCCACTTGACAAACCTTTCCTGCCATCTGTCCGGCTCCCATCAGCTCCCAAAATAAAGACGGGGTTTGACTGCTACACACTTTTGCTAACGATCCTGATCTGAATACATCTGTTTGTGTCTGCTCCACTTTGGCCCCCTCTGCGTTTTAACGTCTGTGTAAAAGGTCCTAACGTCCCCGCCCCTCAATATGGGCCTGCAACAAAAGGCTGTATGCTCGGCATAATTACACCAAAGCTCTTCTGATGAGGTCCCGATGTGCAAGAAGGGTGCTTCAATTATTCATGTTGAACTGCATCAAAAGGGCTTAGGGAAAGTCCCCCCCCCCCCCATAAGTAGCCTGCTCCTTTAGAAGACTGTTTGAAGACCTTATTTAAATGTATGCACAAAATGTCTTTGAGGCTGTCGCTCTGCACCGGGCTTGAATGATTATGACAGAATTATTACGAATACTAAAATCGAGTTTATTAGCCATTATTATTATGATGAAATAAAAAAGAAGAAATAGCGTCTTGACCACCAAGGCCTGTTATGCACTTAATGTTTCTAATGCAGGCTACATCTATGAATACGTATCCACTGATAAACTATTTGCGTAGGGTCAAAGTGTGGAACATCTAGTCAAAGAGCGAGGAATTACAAATGAATGAGAACATAAACAATTCATTACTAGCATGAAGCTGGGCCTTTAAACTTTAGGTGTACAGCTACACTGTGTATACAAGGGCGGATAATTCACTTTACTGGAAATGTGGAATAAGCAACTTTGAGTTCTGGGCTATTAGTTGTTGTTTTGTTTGTTTTGTTTTTTGTAGTTGCCCAGCAGACAAGAATGTTCAACAACCAGAAAACGAAAAAAAAACCAAAAAAACCCTCCTTCTTACTTATTTAAGAAAGACAAATGTTTTCATTTGATATGTAGCTATACTTCAAATGAATGGACCGGGTATTAGGCGATTTAATTAGCAGGAATGGATGACTGGCAGTCTTTTGTGAATCAGGTACGTGGAATATATTATTTTATATCCAATGCACGGACAAGACACCAAATCTGACCTGTTCTTGAGGGCACGAACACAAAGTGCAACATGAGAAACGTTGTTAAAAGTTGATTATATTATATAAGGTCCTTAGTCTGGACATTAATGGCCTCAATTAGCTAATTTACTCACCCTATGTTATTAGGTAATGCTAAGTATCGATTAAATACATTAGACTGGGCAACACTCTGGAGATTTCACTTGCCCAGTGAGCTAGCTAATGAATTAATGAATTTTCAACCCATCATATAGTAATAGTAACAAGTGACATGAAGAAGGTACAATTGTTTTTTGTGTGTTTTTTTTGGGTCATGGATGTGCGATAAATCGTTGCAGACCTAAACATGATCTGGTGCTGCAACTGTGTTTGGATTTCTAACATTCAGCTCAATTGGATTTTTAAAAAAAATAATATCTATTATAATATCTATCTATGACACAATTGCTCTCAAGTCTTTTTATTTCAGGTGACTATAAAAAAAAATAAAATAAAAAAAAGAGAGACGTCCGTTGGGAATCATTGTAACAAGAGTCGACTGAGCGGGACTCCAGTCTGTGAGCTGTATCTGAGTGCTCTACCCAGTGCCTTAAAAGCAGGCTTTCAGTTAAAGTGGATATGGCGCTATTGTAGTGAAACTCTTCCCAAGGGTGGCTTAGGGAGCTACAAGTGCTGGCTTGGTCAGAATGTGTCGGAACATTTTATTTTGCAGTTTTAAAAGATATTTTTGTACTTCACTGTTTTATAAAAGGGTCCCCCTCCCTCCCCCTCCCCCATCAAACAAAATCGACCAAAGTAAGACATGCAAAGTCAAACTTTTGTGCAACTTTTCCAACTGCACGCCATCTGCCTTCTTTCACAGACACGAGTTTAGAGATGAGAGTCTGAATAGAGTATGAATATGCCACCTCTCCCACCCTGAGAGTAAGGACAATTCCGATTTCTTTTCCCGACTACGGCTCGCCACGCCATCGTTAGGATTCGAACTTACCATCTCCCGACGATACGGCAAATTCTTTTCCTTTGTGCCACTCGGGAGCCAAAACTTGCTTATTTGTATCATGAACAGGTTTAATATTTGAAAAATTGGACGGTCTTGTAATGCGCGCACACACACACACACACATATACACACACACACACACACACACACACACACACCCTGCGGCCCTTGTTATTGGGTGGCACTAATGAAAAGTGCTGTAGCTAAGCAATAGAGCTGATCTTTAATATGGTCTCTTTCCTCATTAAAACAACTGACAGCTGCCGGATTTCTCTCCCCATGCCTTTTGCTGAGTCAGGGCCAACACACACACACACACCACACACACACACACACACACACACACACACACACACCACACAGGGCCTGGCTAATTAATCAGCTGTGATCATTCCCCCAAAGCCATTGAAGAGAAACTACAGACCTATACACAGGCATTCGTACGACTATATATGTTCTCGGACCAATCTCTTTATATGTTCATAAACCATAACCTAATATGTTCTTAATGAGTGCTATCGGGATGGAATATGCCCCCCGTTCAATAAACATGAGCCTAACTACAAACACAATGGCCTACTATAAATGAAGCATAGCCATTATTTCAGTTCTCCCTCTTCAGCTTTTCTTAAAAATAATGTCCAAAAATATGCATTTTGTCCAATAACAGAAATCTCAGTAAAACACTGGATTAAACGACTAAATTACATGAACCTCAGCAGATGAGAGAGAGGGAGAGAGTAAGAGAGAGAGCGAGAGCGAGAGAGAGAGTAATTTCTCTTGACTTGACCTATTTTTCTCTATAATCTCCTTTTGCTCAGAATAGTGGAAGATAGGACATGAGAGAGGAGAATAAGAAAGAAAATGAAGTACTCTGCTTGATATTTTCCCCTTTGATTTACAGTCACTTTAATCAACGTCGCAGCCCAGCGTGGTGTGAGGGTTTTCGACTAAGCTTGACTAAAAAAAGGTTTAAAAATAAAAAATAAAAAAAAAACCTAATAAGCGAATCTGTGAACAGAACTTCTCAACGGAGAAAAAAAAAAAAAAAAAAAGGCGACCGTAATGTGATTCCCATTCAAAGGCTTTTAATGTTAAATGAATGGACTTGGTAAGGAAAATAATCTGAACCTGCTTGGACGAGTCACAAACACGGCTGACGTTAAACAGCTGACCTTGATTCGGGAAGGAGGGTGTACTCTTTTCATGCGCGTGAGCAATGCACTTTGACAATCAGTGAAGCTATGGCATGACGTAAACATGGTCTGGCGCCCCAATTGGGATTGGATTTCTGTATAGACCCTGAAACATTCAGCTCTATTAAACAAACAAACACTGTCCGATTTCAAATATAGTTTTCTTTTTCTTTTACTATATTCCGTTATATCATCTTCCCCTGTGACATAATTGTTTAGAATACACTGCTCAGGCTTACGTGCTTAAAATGATATCCTGTATGTAAGTGCAGAAACGTTTCCGAATACCTGACACGGACACACTGACGGGTAGTAATGAGAGTGCATGGCGTCATCCCGGAGCTGAGGAAATCGTAAAACGATTGCCAAATGATGGACGTTACATAAGCTTGTGTAGCAGGTGGGTATTTTTCCCCTCAAGACGGCCAGAACTCGGAACACTCACCGTGCCATGAAACGTACTCTATTCACACTCGCAGTACATGCTACAGCACATAACGTTCTTGTTAAACCGAATGCTTACTGGAGCTCAATAACAAGTCACTATACTCCAACGCTACTCGATTCTTTCGGTTTCGGGAATAAAAAGCAAGCATCACTCGATAACCGGGACACAGACTGCTGTGTCGTCTAGAGACTCATTAGCGGAAGTGACGTTATCCGGTGTGATGAATCATCGTGACATGACTCGCACTGTTTTCCAAAGAAAGCGCCTCAGAAATCGAAAATATCTCTAGCGCTTGTATTATAGGCACATAAGCCATGGTAGCTGGTCCGCTTTTCTGAGATTACAATCATCTGCCACATTCGAGTGTTTGCATGCGCTGTGGGACGTGCCGGGCCTTCCTCCTTCTGCTCCGTCTCAGTGGCTGTAGGTGAAAGGTGTCAGTGCTGTGGCCTGTCATCATTCACCGGCTTTGACAGCCTTGCCACCGGCCTGTCGCAGCTGCTGTTTGTCAGGGAAAGACGACATTATATGGCAGACAAGCTGATTGGGAGCAAGGCCAGGATGACTGGTCACACCAAGGACATGAATGCCAGACATCATGAGTGCTAGAAAGTCAAAAAGACGTGTGCCTTAGTTTCACCTATGAGCTCATACATGGTAGCTATTTACACCGAGGACCTTACACATGGTAATTACACCAAATGATCTCTTATATGCTAGCTATACCAGTGACCATGTATGTGGCAGATACACCAATGAGCTCATACACCAAGGACATCATATGGTGTAGTTACAACAGGGATCTCGTGTGCTACTGACACCAATTACCTCGTTCTAGTATGTGACCTCATGGGTGGCAGTAACACCAACGACCTCCTAGGCCCTAGATACACCAAGGACATTCTATGTGGCAGTAACACCGATTTACTTTGTACTTCAATTACCTCATACGTCTTAGATACACCGAGGACATCATATGTGGTAGTCATGCCAACGACCTCATGCCTAGTGACACCAATGGACTCATACCTCGATACACCAAATTCAACACGTTAGTTACACCACGGACGTCATACATGCGAGATCCAACAGCGATGATTTCTTATATAGTAGCTAATCCACTCGTACATTCTAGGTGCACCAAAGTATTCATATGTCCTAGATGCACACAGGACATCATGCGTATTTACACCAAGGATCTCATTTGTGCTAAAGACACCAATGACCTCATACATCCTAGATACACTAAGGCATCAGATGTGATAGTCACACCAAGGACCACAAACCTGCTAGTGACACAAATCACCTCATATATGCTAGAATCAACAATGGCCTCATACCTTCTAGTGACACCAATGACCTCAAACATCCTAGATACACCGAAGACACCATGCAGTTCGCAGTTACACCAAGGAACTCATATGTCCTAGATATACCAAGAACATCACACGCTTCGTTACACCACAGACATCATACATGCTAGATACACAGATGATATGTGCTGTTTACACTAATGACCTCACATGAGGTAGTTAAATCAAGGACCTCACTAAATCAGTAATATGCATAGAGAGAATTGGGGTGAAGTAATAGGGTCTATGCACTTAACCCAGCAGTGACGTCACAGTCCAGCACAGTTGAGTGTTTTTCTCAGCTGCAGCTTTAAATAAAATGTCTTTGATCCGGAAAAAAATCATCAAACTGTCAGTAGTCTGTGGTTCGCTTCAAGAAGACCAGGGTGTGGAGAACCATGTGTGAAAGCAGCAGATAATGTTGTTGGACTTTTTTTTTCTATTTCAAGTTTCACACACACACACAAAAAATGGAACTCAGTGTCTTGTCATTCTCAAGAGAATTGTATCTAGACACATGGATCGTTTCTTCTTCTTCTTATTATTATTATTATTGGCTTTCTGTTTGGTCCTCACCATCACAGGAAAATGTGAAAATACTATTAAAGTTCCTCATCCACAATGAAACGTGACAAAGATAGAAAAAGGCATGCTGGGTGTGCACGTGTCTGTGCACGTCTGAGTCTGACCCAAGACCTTTGGGTCATTTCTGGCATTTTCATTCGTTTTAGAAAACCGGAACATGCACACAGTGTATGTTCCATTTGGAGAGCGGATTTAAAAAGGTGCATTTTCAGTGGTCAGTCTATTATTTTAATGTGTAAGCACAAAAGGAACAACAACAACAACAACAACAAAAAGATATAAGGTTTTAGGCCCTAACTGTAATAACATTAGAATGTATCCTCCTTTTGCTTTTCCTTGCTCTTTTCTTCGGTAGAATCAGATCCGAAGATTACCCGTCACCGAAACAATTCATGCCGTCCACGGTCATGCAGATTGGAATAAAGTCAGCCAAATTATAGCCTACATTTCCAGGCAACTATTCAGTTTCCTTCTTCCCACGTGAAACAGCGAGGCAGCTAGCAAAAAGCTTGGAACAAACTAGCAACAAATATCCAACCAGAAAAGGGCTTCCAGTCCTTAAAAATCGACGTCCATACCAAATATACTTCCAAACTGATGCACGGTAGCTAAGCAATGTGCTGGAAATCTGGCTCTTACGGGCTCCTCTCGTTTTAACTACGGTGTCCTATTAAACATCCATTATAGCTTGGACCCAATGAACAAAGTTCATTTTAATTATGTCAATTTTCCAGAAATTAGCCCTCATTACTAAATTTGGTACTCATGCTGCCTCCTGTGACGACTTCTATTCTGAGGTGGGTGTATGAAGTATGCGGTGTATGTGGTACATGAAGGGGAAAAAAAAAGGTCTCTCTCTCTCACACACACACACACACACACACACACACACACAGAGACACACACTGACAGACAGTGTTACCTAATTGTCTTTTTTTTTTTGTCTTTTTTCTTCTGGAACTGATTTCTTATTGAGTATGCAAGGAATTGAGTGGGACAAGCTTCACTGATGAAATTAACAGGAACACCCACTCGATCTCCTCCAGCGATGACTGAAGTAATCAGGAAATGAATGGCATGTGTTGTCTGGCATGATTCCCATCACTGGTAAAAACGTACACCACACAAAGTTGAAAATAGACAATTGTAGAAAGTTGTCCTCCGCATCGAGTAACTGTTGTTGCACTCAGCCTTTTCCTCATCACCTCTGGTGACATTGCACAATTGGAAAATCGCAGATGGCTGTTGACGCACACACGTCTGGTATACAGTGAATCATGTACTATATATACTTAGTTCGGTTCAATTACGCCAGCAGACCTGCTTATTTGTATTTGCCTTCTGTTTGTTTAAGTCTAATAAGGTATGAATTTGGGCTCATCTCGCCCCAGCTCACTCTTTTCACACTCGGTTTGTCTGTGCAATCTGGTTTGAACGTGTAGAAATCAAAAAAAGTTTGTCTGCCGAGGCATATCTGGGGTCACTGAAGTGGAGCCATCTGGACACAATCAGTGCCCATGAAACCTAAAAATAAATACATAAATAAAATAAGTAAATAATGACTGGTAGCCATTCTTATGAATCCAATATATTCTTTACTTTACGGGCAGAACATTTTTTTTTTGGCCTGCCCTCAGCCTTTTTAATCTGTTCTAAGGCCTTAAAAAAAAAAAAAAAAAAAAAAAAAGAAGAAGAAGAATCTTAAATAATTTACCTTTTACCATTGACCATTTCCAACGGACGGTTTCGTGTTGGTTCCCTGCTACGTTCCATGTCTGATTGACGTGACTTTCATACAAACCTAGAAGCTAAACTAATTTAGGACATCCATTAATATCATTTCCACCAACACGTCCAACAACAAAGGAACATTGCTGCTTCTCAAAGGCATCCATTTAGAAATGAATCAGCTGAAAACCTGGCTCATATGTACTCTATGACTAATCACAGGCTTGGTCAATTAGCATGTTCAAGCACGGAGTTCGCCATGCGCAGCAAGCAGTGGGCAAATCGTTTTTTATTTATTATTATTATTTTTTTTTATCATATTACTCCTGGAAACCAGAGGAACCTCGTCTCCACAGGAACTGTGCTGAGACCTTTAAAAAGTAGAGCTTGAACAGCAATGAAGGGGCTTCGAGATGGCCTTCAACATCACAACCAAAATACTGGTTTGTGCTATGACTAGCTGTTTGTTTTCAGAAATTAATTAATAACAAAAAAAGCTATTGCAAATGACCTGATTATAGAACATGTAGGACAGAGTAGGTCTGAATGGACAGATAGTGGAAAATTGGCTGGGTTCCCTTGCTCTCTGGGTGGGAGGAGTGGCAAACTCTGTTTCACCTGCCAATCAAAGTGACAATCGTGGCTGTCCGTCAGCTCATGTATGTGGAAGAGGGTAGATAGCACTTTCCTTTCAGTGTGCTATGCTGCTCTGTGATGCAGCAGTTCAAAAAAATTAAGCTTGGCTGTCTTCACATGGCCCAGAGAAAACACATCTCCCCAGCTGGTAGCTGTTAATGGGTGGGAATTAAGGAGACGTTTTAGGGGGAAAAAACTGGACAGATTATGGTATTTTCAGATGAAGACATTCGTTCTTGCCCCAGCCAGTAGAGTTTGAGATATGCTACACCCCACCAAGGTCAAAGCTTAGTGAACCGGCTAAATATGGACAGAAGTTACGTTAACAAGAGCCTTTCTTTGACTGTGGACGATTCGTCACTGCCACCTTCACCCACACTTGTCCGCTTTAATGAAAACAGTATCCCATATGATGAGATTCTGTATGTTTTCGGTGGGAGTTTGAGTTGCGTTCGACCATGTGACCTGTCTGAGAAGTAGATCCAATTACGTGACTTTATTCTTACCGCTGGAGAAACCTTGACCATGTATAAAGATAGAATTGTGTTCTTGATCATTCTGACACAGCAAGACATTATGGCATTGAACAGCCTCGAGTTGGGAAAACACAGCTCTGAAAAGTACCTGTCACGTAACTGCAAACTCGCACAAATTCCATCCTCATTAAAACAAATAAACGTCTTTTCTCCTCAGTCAAGAGACGGCTAGAAAGATGGATAGTGTGCAGGAAGACGTCTGGCCAAAAAACAAACAACCCACAAACACATCAACAAACCATGTTTGATGCTTTAGAGCAAGACCCACTCCAAAATTTAACGGAACACAAGACTAGATCTTCAAAATAGATACCGAATAATATCTTATTGGTGTCCAGAACGCTAAGGGGATAGAAAGTTCTGAACCATCCATGTCGATTTCAGCTGCAAGTGTGGTAGATGTCTGCGTCCTCCCACTACACTCATCCCCTCTGCTCTCCTCACTGTCAGGACAAGTAATAAAGTGGAAGATACATAGCTGATACATAGCTAATCTCTCCCAAAAGCCATGAAGGTCATGTTATCAGCAGGGCTGATCTGTGCAGAACCTGCCGCTCTGCCTGATGCCTCCTGCGCGCCTCCTCAGGGTGGCAGCTGGGTAATGGAGTCTTTGTGAAGGCTCCTGGTGGGAGATGAGGAATCAAGATAATCCATGGCCCCCGACATGAGCCGTGCAGTCGCAGCGAACCGGTCACGTTGAAACAAGGAAAGCTGGGAAAACAGGCGTCCATCTCTTAGCTAAAGAAGACCATAAATAAGCCCTTCTTTTAAAGGTTATTTTTGTGATATTTAATTGAAGTATCCATTAGTCTCTGAACTGCTACCTGAGATCCATCAGAAAAAGAGGGTCATACAAAGTACAAAACAAGAAATCCAACAGACCGGGCAAGGAAAAAATAGTTGTACGTAAAATGTACGTATTTATGAAGATATAAAAAAATACTGTAATACATATGACATAGCACATCTTTCTTTCTTCTCACCTTCTTTCTCATCTTTCTTTTTTACTTCAACATTCATCTTAATGCTTGAGTCTTTCTTTCCTTTCTTTCCAGTGTTCTTTGTCTTCTTGCTCTTCCTTCTTTAATTCTGTCTTTTCTCCTTTTTTTACCTTTCTTTTTCTCACATCTACATCTTCTGATCCTCCTTCTTGCATTTGTTACAGTATATCATCCTTTCTTACTTTTATCTTCTTTCTATCTATCTTCTGATCCACCGTGCCTTTAGAATTACTTCATCTTCTTTCTCTTTTTGTCCTTATTTCCTTCTTTCTCACATTTATTTATCTTTATTGTTACTTTCTTGCTTATTCTTTTTCTTATGTATTCCTTTCTTCCTATTTTTTCCTTTCCTTTATTTAGTTTTTCCTTCTTTAGATTTTCCTTTCTTACTTACTCTCTTTCTTTCGCTTTTCCTTGCCTATTTCAAACCTTTATTTCCTGTCTTCTTTCTGTCTCCCGATGTGTATTTCTAGTCTTTCTTAACTTTTTAATGACTTCATCTTTCATTCTTTCTTTGTTATTTTTTCTTTCCTTTCTGTTTATACTTGTTTAGTCTTTCCTTTCATTCTGTCGCACAGTCGTCCTTATAATAATTGTTCCTTCTTTTACATTTTCCTTAGCCTTCTTTCATTATTATGCCCTTTGCTTCTTATCTTAGCTTCTTTCTTTCATTCTTTCAGGTCAAGCCCATATAAAATTTTACTGAAAGCTACTCGACTATATAAAGATAAAATTCTGTATATCGTGTATGAAATTCTAGAAGAGGTCAGCGTTTCACAGTGGACTGCCCAGTCACACATGATCACACACTATAATGGCTCAGGAGCAAATGTGCTTTTTCATCAACAGACATGGGCAGTGGAATTTGAGTTACCCAGCATGCCGTGCTCACCTGCTGGAGCAGGAGGACGCTGTGTCTGGTTATTGTAAAGCAGGACTCTGAAATCTCCCCCAGGAGGCAAGAAGAACCTGCTGGCAAGCAGCGCTTCATTAAGTAACAAAGGAGAGCTCAAGCCCCGATAGTAGACCTCCATCTGGCTGCCTGGGTGAAGGAGCTTCTGCTGGAGATGCAGTACTCCATCCTCACACTCACTCAAATTCTCTTTTCCTTTCAATTTTTTGCTCTTCTTTTTTGCTCTAAGCTTTTTTTCACATTACAAACTAAATGCTCTCACTGTTTCTTCCACAGTATCCATACTCCGTCCATCATCCATCCATAATCTATTCATCCGTTCATCTGTAGTCCATTCATAATCTATTCATCCATCCAGCTTTAGTCCATCCATAATCTATTCATCCATCCAGCTTTAGTCCATCCATAATCTATTCATTCATCCAGCTTTAGTCCATCCATAATCTATTCATCCGTTCATCTGTAGTCCATCCATAATCTATTCATTCATCCAGCTTTAGTCCATCCATAATCTATTCATCCGTTCATCTGTAGTCCATCCATAATCTATTCATCCGTTCATCTGTAGTCCATCCATAATCTATTCATCCGTTCATCTGTAGTCCATCCATAATCTATTCATCCGTTCATCTGTAGTCCATCCATAATCTATTCATCCGTTCATCTGTAGTCCATTCATAATCTATTCATTCATCCAGCTTTAGTCCATCCATAATCTATTCATCCGTTCATCTGTAGTCCATCCATAATCTATTCATTCATCCAGCTTTAGTCCATCCATAATCTATTCATCCGTTCATCTGTAGTCCATCCATAATCTATTCATTCATCCAGCTTTAGTCCATCCATAATCTATTCATCCGTTCATCTGTAGTCCATCCATAATCTATTCATTCATCCAGCTTTAGTCCATCCATAATCTATTCATTCATCCAGCTTTAGTCCATCCATAATCTATTCATCCATCTAGCTTCAGTCCATCCATAATCTATTCATCCGTTCATCTGTAGTCCATTCATAATCTATTCATCCATCCAGCTTTAGTCCATCCATAATCTATTCATCAGTTCATCTGTAGTCCATCCATAATCTATTCATCCGTTCATCTGTAGTCCATCCATAATCTATTCATCCGTTCATCTGTAGTCCATTCATAATCTATTCATCCATCCAGCTTTAGTCCATCCATAATCTATTCATCAGTTCATCTGTAGTCCATCCATAATCTATTCATCCATTCATCTGTAGTCCATCCATAATCTATTCATCAGTTCATCTGTAGTCCATTCATAATCTATTCATCCATCCAGCT
This sequence comes from Ameiurus melas, assembly GCA_012411365.1. NCBI lineage: Eukaryota > Metazoa > Chordata > Actinopteri > Siluriformes > Ictaluridae > Ameiurus > Ameiurus melas. The sequence continues at coordinate 15,300,822 of CM022775.1, forward strand.
TTAGTCCATCCATAATCTATTCATCCGTTCATCTGTAGTCCATCCATAATCTATTCATCCGTTCATCTGTAGTCCATTCATAATCTATTCATCAGTTCATCTGTAGTCCATCCATAATCTATTCATCCATTCATCTGTAGTCCATCCATAATCTATTCATCAGTTCATCTGTAGTCCATTCATAATCTATTCATCCATCCAGCTTTAGTCCATCCATAATCTATTCATCAGTTCATCTGTAGTCCGTTCATAATCTATTCATCCATCCAGCTTTAGTCCATCCATAATCTATTCATCAGTTCATCTGTAGTCCATTCATAATCTATTCATCCATCTAGCTTCAGTCCATCCATAATCTATTCATCAGTTCATCTGTAGTCCATTCATAATCTATTCATCCATCTAGCTTCAGTCCATCCATAATCTATTCATCAGTTCATCTGTAGTCCATTCATAATCTATTCATCCATCCAGCTTCAGTCCATCCATAATCTATTCATCAGTTCATCTGTAGTCCGTTCATAATCTATTCATCCATCCAGCTTTAGTCCATCCATAATCTATTCATCAGTTCATCTGTAGTCCATTCATAATCTATTCATCCATCCAGCTTTAGTCCATCCATAATCTATTTCAGTAGTCCATTCATAATCTATTCATCCATCAGCTTAGTCCATCCATAATCTATTCATCAGTTCATCTGTAGTCCATTCATAATCTATTCATCCATCTAGCTTCAGTCCATCCATAATCTATTCATCAGTTCATCTGTAGTCCATTCATAATCTATTCATCCATCCAGCTTTAGTCCATCCATAATCTATTCATCCGTTCATCTGTAGTCCATCCATAATCTATTCATTCATCCAGCTTTAGTCCATCCATAATCTATTCATCAGTTCATCTGTAGTCCATTCATAATCTATTCGTCCATCCAGCTTTAGTCCATCCATAATCTATTCATCAGTTCATCTGTAGTCCATTCATAATCTATTCATCCATCCAGCTTTAGTCCATCCATAATCTATTCATCCGTTCATCTGTAGTCCATTCATAATCTATTCATCCATCTAGCTTTAGTCCATCCATAATCTATTCATCCGTTCATCTGTAGTCCATTCATAATCTATTCATCCATCTAGCTTTAGTCCATCCATAATCTATTCATCAGTTCATCTGTAGTCCATTCATAATCTATTCATCCATCTAGCTTCAGTCCATCCATAATCTATTCATCAGTTCATCTGTAGTCCGTTCATAATCTATTCATCCATCTAGCTTTAGTCCATCCATAATCTATTCATCAGTTCATCTGTAGTCCATTCATAATCTATTCATTCATCCAGCTTTAGTCCATCCATATTTCATCCATCTATCTATCCATAACCCATTTTCTTTCTTTCCTTCTTACCTTCTCAACCTCTCATTTTCCCCCTCATCTTTATTACTTTCCAAATTTATTTCTTTCCTTGCCTTCATTTTTCATATTTTGTCATTTCCTTTGTTGTGCTTTTGTCTTGCCCAGATTTATCTCGACTCTTACTTTTATTCTTAATCTGATTTCCCCATTTTCTTTTTCACTTTATCTTCTTACTTTCATTTATTTCTGTTTTTTACCTTTCTTTCTTATTCTTTTTTCTTTCTTTTTAAACTTTATGTATTTCTTTGCTTCACCCCTTTCCCCCGTCTTTCTTTCTCATCTCCTCTTCTTTTCCTTGCCTTCTCTACCATTATTTACTTTCTTTCTGACCACCTTCCTTATGCTATTTCTTTCTTCCAATGACATTTTTTTTAAACCTCTCTTCCTTCCTTCTTCTAAACTGCTTTCTATTTTCATTCCTTTTTCGTCTTTTTTTGTCTTCCTTTACCACTCCTTCCGTCAAATTCACTACTTCTTCATTGTTACATTTCAGTTCATTGTTCCAAACTCCTTTTATTCTTACCTTTATGTTTCCTTCATTCTTTGTAATACTTTTCACCTTCTATTATCATTTCATTTTGTTCCCTTCCCCCCATTTCTATACTGTACATTATAACCCTCTCTTACGTTCCTTTCTCTCTTTATTAACTTTTATACTTCTGCCTTCCTTCCTATCATTCTTTCCCACCTGCATCGTAGATCATATTTCAATCTTTCTTTCCTTCATGCTTTCTTTCAGCCTTAATTTATTACCAAATTGTCTAAACTACTTCATCTTCTTTTCCTTTCTCATGATTTCCCAGACACACACTTTATTTTCATTTTTACCCCCTTTCTTACTTTTAAACTTATTTCAATTACTCTGTCTTTCTCCCATTCTTCCTTTTATTATTTATTATCCTTCTTTGTTTAAAACGTTTGCACCTTTCTTTCTATCTTATCTTCTCTGTAATCATTTTTAAAAACGTTCTCAATTTTTTGCTTTCTTTATCTTTCTCATCTTTTCTTCCTTCACCGTCTCGCAATCCCTCTGCTTTGGCTATATATATAGATATATATATGTAAAGAAGGAAGAAGAAGGGAAAAAAACCGAAACAACACCGGCGCATATGAACCCACATCCACAGCACTGAAAACAGCTCATCTTCAAACAAACAATGCCCATGTCATTCATATTCATATACTTCCTGAAAATCAAACCTACAGGACATTCCATTTCAAACTATTTTACATTTAGATTTCAACACACCAAAATAGACCACGGGGAAGAGAAAACCTTATTATTAGTTACCCATGGTGCATTGGACAACATTTAGAGCCCACATTCTCCACTACTTCCTTTTTGAGGCCGCAAACAAATTTGGCCTGACAACTAATATGCATTTCGATCTTGGGACCTTAAAACGGAAGGAATATTATTAGCATTTCAGTAGCATGTCAAAGCTCTCTCGTTCTGACGACTCCATTAATTGGCAGGCCATTAGGAGCACTAATTGCGCAATGGGACGAGTGAAGACTGTGACCAGTCGTCATTCATGGCTTAATAAACCTGCAGTGACACCTGCCAATTCTGACAAGAAATCAAATCATGGCTCCATAATCATATTAAGTGCCAGCTGACATCCTGACCAATGATGTAACCTGAATACAAATACATTATTTCAAATGAACAGATAACATGTTCTGTAAACGAATACAAAAACAGATATGAATAGGAGGTGAATGGTTATTTAATTCTATTTTATTTATTTGTATTATTCTTTTTTAGGAAAGCCTGCCAGAAAGATTCACAAGGCATCTGGTTGAGATTAGACGTCTGCATCGAGACAAGGAAGAGAAAAGCCACATGAGAAAGAGGTTTTTACTTGCAGCTGGGAGTGAATGAGCTGTCACTTGTGAAGCAAAACAACATCCATGTTCGTTAGAGCCCGTTCAAAATCAGGCAGTTTCCTGTTTCTTTAACTAATTCAACTGAATTCTTACTTTACCCAAATTTTGCGCACTGCACACCAGTGACTACTCGCTTAGACGAAAGGACAGACATGAATGGTTCAGAAATGTTCACTTTCACTAAACAAACTAAAGACACTACGATAGAACTGCTGTTTCTATCCGTCAGCTGGAGCTGTCTTGTTGGAACACGATTTTTCCATTTGACGGTCATGTCCCAAATTTTACACCCACGTTACGTCCAAGATCCAGCGACATGAAGCTTTTGTTTCTATCGTCATTCTTCTCTTTATGCAAAAGCCATTTTTGCACAACAGTCAGACTGTAGACGCTGGCGGCTAGGGGGCCTCAACAAACAGGCTAGCACGCATTTCCAATGTTCATTCATTCATCCTTAGTAACTGCCTGGTCAAGGTGGCGGTGGTTTCAATTAGACTAATTTGTAGACATTTGGGGAAACAGATCCAACTAAATTCGTTTGAAAGTATTGCAGGTAGGCAGGTACAAACAAATATAATAACTGTGTGACCAGAATTTAACCCCGCCGCCCAAAAAAAACCCCAAAACAAGCAAAAAAAAAAAATAAAAAAACCTGTCTAGTTGATATCAGTAATGATCTCGAGTGAGATGTATCAAAATAAGTTACATATGTCTCAGTCCACTCTCACCATGACGACTGAAATAAATGAAAAATACAGACTGTGCTCGTGGGGTCAAATGTATCTACTGTGTGAAGTATTCCATAAAGACTCATTGCTGTCATCAGTCACATACAAGCAAAATGGTCTAAATTGCTCCCAACTGAAATGGAATAATCCACAAAGCACCATATAAACACAAAACAATTAGTATTTTATCAGCGCATGGCAGGCGGTATAAATACAGGAATGAGTGATATATTTGAGTTACTTCTGAATAATCACGGAAGGCAATATTCAGGGAAACGTTATTTACTCTTAGATGCAAATATCGGGAAGCTGGGAAACCTCCGTGTTTAAACATCGCCAACTGTGACGTATTCGGAAATATTATATAGCGGTAGGCGTACAAAAAGCTGATCCGAGTGCCTAGAGAGTGCCAACGTTGTGCTTTGGCATTTCCTGCGTATGACATTTAATAAATTAATATTCAGCATATGTTTTTTTTTTTAAATATAATCTAAAGGCAACTCATTAGAAAAACAGGATCCAAACCGGAAGCGATGCAATTAATCGTTTCACCTGATCCCGTTGGCCGATTGTAGCTGAAGGGTAAGACTTAATTTCCCCCTACTCACGAAAATATGTATGATCTATCAAACCCAGGACTGCACAATATGCAGTGTTCGAGTCAGACAGAAGACCTCTCTAATCAGATTATTTGTTGGAGGCACATTAGAGCGTGAAACCCAGCTGCTTGGGCCCCTTTCCGTCCATCCAGCATGTGTGGCGTAATGAAATTAAACAGTGTGGCTTGCGGCAGGCCATTGTCCTTTGCCTGCCCATGCTTCTCTTGTGCAGTTCCCCTGAGCGGAGTTACCAGAGTATTGCTAATCGCTCTCAAAAGGGGGATTAGCAGGGGAGGACAATAGTGGGGCGTGATGTCAGGCCACAGCACCTGCCGAATGACATGGTACTCTCAACATACACCAGTCCTCCGTCCCTAGTGGCGTACTAGCAGAGGAAGAAGGCAGGGTAACAGAACTGATCCAAACCCCCATCCCACCCTCGAGCATCATCTGAACACAAAGAGACCTGTGTCTTGTCAACGTTTTGCTCCTTATCCTTTCCTTTACTATAAGACTAGTCTGTTCACAGTTCGTTTATATCCCTGACATCATCCATGTGCCTTCAAAAGGCTGTTGTCAAATCACTCTGGAGGGTAGTTTTGATTTGACTCTTTAGCATTGGGAAAGCTGTTGCACTCGCATCTGAGTTTATGCCTGCAATCGAGCTTGATTGATTCGTTTACAGTATGTTGTTTCTACCAGTATTTTCATGCTTTGTAAAAGCTACTCAGTGCGCTGGAAAGGTGTATAAATGCACATCTGTGGAACTCGCAGACTCAACAAAGCACCAGAAGTCTTCTTTCATTTCTCTCTTTTCAGTAACCGCTGATCTCAGCTTTCTATTCCAAGGCAAGGTGCAGCGTATACTATCCTCCTCCAACAACCCCCCCCCACCCACCCCCCACCCCGCCATCCACACAGAGTCCAGCAAATGAAAATAGAGATACCCGTAAACCCATTTACTCTCTTCACTTCAAGGTTAAGAGTTTTTCTCCAAGAGGTTTATCTAGTTTGCTAGATATCCTCCCCACGTTTACTTTCTTCTCGGTCTTCCTTTGACAGAATCAAAGTCTCTTTTATGATCACACAGCTTTCATATGTTTGAACCTTAGCAAGCTTATAGGCTACTGCTAACCAGCTCTGAAAATACTAAGAAGGAGGAGAAAAAAAGCTTGTCTTCTTCCTCATGCTGGAACAGCAGCTGTTAATGAACCAAGATGTTAGATTAGAGGGAAGGATAAGACTGCGATCTGTAGGAAGCCATGGCACCCTCGAGGCGATTCACAATTTCAATCCAGTAGTGGCAAAAATTCCGTGGAGCCTAATGGGGAGATAGACTTCAGCCCTCTCTAATGGGTCCTCATGATCTTCTGTGTCAGGTGGGTGGACTGACTGCCGGCCGCCTCACCAGTAAGTGTCCTGAAACTGAGCTTCTGTTACAGATGCTATAAGAATTACTGATAAGTACAATCTACTAACATCTCATGACTTTTATTGTCAAGGTGCACCGAATAAAAATAAAATCCAACGAAATAAAAAGAGATCAAATTCATTTTCTTTTTTTTTTTGAGGACAACGTTCTGGCTTCATGTTTAATTCAGCAGCCTTGACCAAATCCTTGGAAATCTCCATTCTCTAGTCCCATAAGAGTGTCTAATTTCAGTCAAGCTGACTACTGCATATCGCCTGGACCAGGAAGCTGCTGGTTGGCCAGAGATTTTTTTGAAACCTTATAAGCTCTGGGGTGCAGAGGATCAAGTGATAGTTCGTTTATAATTGGTGTATGGAGGGTTAAGAGAGGTTACTGAATTACTGAAGAGATTTGCATCGGTCATACTTGGCAGAGTAAAGGATGACCTTGCAGTAGACTTTGTTTCTGAAGACGTTATTAGAGAGTATCAACCTCACCCTCGTATCCTCGAGGGAATCTTGTTCTCTGCCCGGTGGCAAACCCCTGCGCAGTGCAATAGAAGAATACAGCAAGAGTATTTTTGTTTTCTGACCACGCCTAGTCAGAGTACTGCTTGCTGAGCAATGATCTATTAACATTTCTTGTTTATTGTCTGCATTCTCTCTGTAACACGGAGACGTTCCTTCATCTCTACCATGCGACAAGTTACACGTGCAGAGATCAAGCTGAATAGGTATTGAGAAGTCGCACTGATTAGCAAGAGTGGTCATTAATTGTGAAATAAGTCCAAATCGCGGTCATTCCACGTCAACGGCTTGATCGTGTGACGTGAATAGTGAACGTCACACCTACCACGTGGTATTGAACGTGGGGATCGGAATAGGAGTACACGGACTAGGGCCTTTACTTATTAAATGACGAGCCGTAAACAAACAGCATGTCTCTGGATGTGTTAATACAATGCCGCATTCGTGGGAGTGCATGTTTTTTTGTTGATTGGAACAGGGAAGGTCATTGTTCCTGAGAGTCATTTAATTACTACCCTAACTGCACACTGGATTAATTACTCTGCACTGACGGTTGACATTGTCATAACCAGCCACCAAGGAGCTCGCAAGTCCTTGTTCTTTTTCCACGGATGCGTCCTGTCAATATAAACGGACGACTGGTGACAAATCCAATAGGCCTCCATCTGGACAGCAACTTTCAAGCTATATGCAGGTTCTTTTGCATGAGAAGCAGCTGCGTAGTCTACCCTCTAAGGGCCTCGAGAGAAAGGATAATTGGCCTGCAAAGTCCATGGCATAATTAAATTAGTGTGTGAACACTAAGCCCTGCTGCATCGCCTCTGCTATACAGAGATGAAATTCTATTTCACTGTGTCTGCTCCTTTCTCTCTCGGTTCCAATGCAGAGACTACTTAAGCACTGCCAAGTGAAGTGTGATATTAGTATCATCTGCCACTTCTCTTGTGAAGGCAATTTTACTTGGAGATTTCCCCATCTTCTGAATCCTTCTCAGGGTTGTGCTCTCAGGGGGACGCCGGGAGCCGTACACCTGACTCCCGCACTGCAGGCTGGCAAGACCTGTGGCACTTTAAGAGCGACTGACAGCATATAAATTGTCAGATTTTCTTGTCTGCGCGGTAACGTTCCCTCGGCAACACAGATACGTTCCCCCTCATCTCGAACATGCGCCGAGCTAAACGCGCAGAGATGAAGCTGAAGACATTTCGAGAAATCGTGCTTATTTAGCACGGGGCAGGTTTACATCGCAGGCAGGTTTTTGTGGCTTGTCGGATGGTCATCCGATAGCAAAGGTATTAAATGCTGCACCACCGATCAAAATATGCTGCACTATGCAGAGGCAGAATAATATGAGAGCGACTATGTTAGGCCAAGAGTCCATCTGAAAAGCCTCTCCCTCACAGTAGGCGCTCAGAAACATCATGATGCTTTTGGTTCTGGACAGGCCCGGTCCAGTTCAGATATAATTAAATGAAGCAGAGACATCGCGTTGGCTCTTAAAGTATGCAGTGAAAGCACAGAAATGCAGTAGGATCTGCAGACCCAGAGCCGTACCACTAATTCCTGTGGCCAAAGTGGATAGAGTTTCAGAGCCATGATGTGGGGGGCTATCAAGTCGTTTTTTTTTTGTTTTTTTAAAGAAATCAATGCGAGACCTTCCTTAACGGAGCCTTTTCCAATCTCGGGTCGCGTGGTTTAAGAGAGCGAGACACTTGCGCACCTCTGGCTTGCTGAAAGAAGGAAGAGCCTACTCGGGGTAATTTGACAGCCTACTTGAGAAGTGCTGAGGTGAAAGTGTCTCTTTCTGCTCGAGAAATTTCAAGAAGTTTCATTTGTCTTTTGATTCAAAAACCAGGCTAGTGACTCTGGCATTTCAAGGATACTTCTGTGCGAGTCGGTTAAGACGTAGTAGTCCGTGTTTTATGGTCTAGCAGGACAGTCTTCAGAGAATTAGCCTCGTGTAGATTTTTTTTTTCATTCAAACTGAAATAAGAAACAATACCTCCTAACCAGCGTCTGTGTAACAATTACAGTTGGAGATTTTTTCGTTATAGCATGAGTGGCAGACTGCTCAAGGACCGCGCTCTTCACAAAAGCACATTCAAGCACTCCATACGTTGACTCAAGCAGCCATGTGGAGAACTGAAAAGGTCAAACACTCTTCATTCACTTTCCCTTTAGAGGGTCACTATAGAATGTTAAAAGTATAAATGCTTCCAATAAGTGCAGAGCGATGTATGAAGCTTACAGGTCATGACATGAGGTATTGACTTCATTTCAGCAATGTACCTTGACGTTCGTGATGTGATGTTCTTAGCCATGCTTGCTAAGAAATATTGACTGAATATCTGGAATGCACATGCGTTTTGTATGCATGTGTCACATAACTCCCTAGAGCCCTATTTGAAGAATTGGAACAGCAGCCTTCATCATTCTGCTCTGTTTACGGTGCCTTGCATAAGTATTCACCTCCTTGAACTTTGCCACATTTTGTAGTGATACATCCTGGAACTGTATTGGACTAAAGGATTATACCTATAATATGATATTAGAACGACACCAATCGTGTGACACCAAGACTAAGTACAGGGTTAGCGCCCCCTGCTGCACACACCACCCTCACAACCTTTCATTTTCCCCAATTAAATTCAGACCAAGCTGAATTATCAACTGCACCTATTCCATTTCTTTCAGGGTCTTTTCAATATATTAAATTTGGTGTGCAAGTTGTCTGATACTTAATTCACTCTATGAGAACCGTATACATTACAGTAGAAAACGTCACCATGTAAAGGGTTTTTCCCCGGCCACCAAACATTTATATATATATATATATAATGTTTATTAATGTTAAACTTAAAGTGACCTTTATATGCAGTTTACTCAAGCTTTTCTGCCTTGATTCTGTGCCTCCTGAATATATCAGCATACATCAGTTGCCTGGGATAACTGGCATTTTGCTCCAAACTTTTGCTATGACAACGTGTCAAAAATGAAATGAAATAACACCTTTCCTCAAAATTGTTTTCAGCAGCCCTCTTCAACAACAGAGGCATAAAACAGAGAGACGGTGTGCATTTATAAAGGTGATACGACTTCAAAACTTCCTGCTCGTGTGTGTGTGTGTGCTGGTTTTTTTTTTTTTTGGTTGTTGTTCGAATCAAGGCTTATCTCATTAGTGCTCTCGCATCTGACAACTGTCGCAATGATAAATCTCAGTGTCACTTTGAAGCTCTTTGCAAATTGAATCCAACGCCGTCCCTTGACAAATAACAGCTTTCTCCATTCACGCTCGTCTCGTAAGCACCAGTCAGAGGTCAATAACCCTGGGTCATGATACGCGACTCCATTTTCCATCTAACCCACTTTGTGACAGCAAACAGTGAGCTGAGGCGGAAATTCATTTGTTTTCCGCTAATCCAATCCTGTGTCCTGAGCTTTCCTTCCCATCAAGGCTGTCATTTGGACTCCATCATGTCCCCGGCTTAAGTAACAGCTGCGCCATTCTCCTTCATCGCTAAATAACTTACTTCATTCAATGACTGATAGGGGACCTTAATGGCAAGGGGGCATTCATGTTTTTAGGCAAATTGTATTAGCTTTCAAATATGGAGACCGTCAAAGCTAAACCAGCATAAAAAAAATATTACTTACTACCCTTGTCTGGCGTAAACGGAAAGGGCTCTCTCTAACGAACATCACACCGCCACTCTGGACTGTCTTGCAATCTACTCTGCTGTAAAGAGACACAATGGATGCGGTGGTGTAAATCCGTTATTCAGAGACGTGTGAATGGACTTGTTTTATCACCAAATTCCCGGCTTCAAAGAGCACTCCTTATGTAAGCGGTTAATGGCCGTTGGGTTTTGTGGGTTCTGCATCCCCACCAGCCATTTATATAAATCTGCATCAAGGTGCGAAAACACCCGCAAGTCAGTTCCATTCGCCTAGCCACCTTAAACCAAGGCTCGAGGATAAGACGTGTCTAAGCTTTGGTCGTGCTGACAGAGATGATGGCGTGAAGATTTCACACTGATGTCTTTGCACAGCCTATACTTGGTCTTGTATCTTAGAAAGATTTTTTTTTTGTTCGTTTTGAAAGGACCTCTGACCTTGTCGGTATCGATCACGGACGTGGAAAGCGCTTGGCAGTGAGGAAAGGCAGGGGTAAATCGAACTCGACTGTGGTCGCTGTGCTTGTCTGGTGTCGTTACGAGCGGAGACTGACATACAGGGTTAAGTCATAAGTGTCTTTAAGGGTTAAGTCCAGGGTTAAGTCTATAACCAAACTGCTTTGAATTCAGTGAAGGAATTCGAATCCAACGTTAAAAACGGTACTTGAGACGCAAGTTTTTTTTTTGTTGTCGTTGCCGAGTTGCAGTTGGACCAAAAAGAAATGACAACAACTTGATTGGGTAGAAAAGATCAAAAGAATGGATAGAAATGAATTTTAATTGAAATTTTAATGTGTAATGACCTTAGTCCAAAAAACGAAACAGCGAAAGAGACCCCATGTACCTCGTTTAGCTGCAACATTAACTTTACCAAGTTGAGATGTTCAAATCTCAACTTGGTAAAGGGCACAAGGCTGGGGACAGCCTGAATGGGTGCCCATCACACACCATGGACAATTTGGAAACCCCCAAAATACAGGGAGAACACGCAAGCTCTACACACACAGGGCAGAGGCGGGATTCGAACCCCCAACCTTGGCAGTGTAAGGCATATGTTTTAACTACTAAGCCACCGTCTCTCACAAAATG
>CM022775.1:15319659-15414659 GCA_012411365.1 Ameiurus melas
TCCGAGATTCATTTCATCCGAAGACAGGATCTAGGGAAAGGCAAGCGGTGGCTCGAGAAGCCATTGCTGTAAATAATACGCGTTTCCACCAGCACAGAGGTCGCCGAAGTGTCCTCGTACCCCATACACGCAAGCCTTAGGATGCCCTCCTCAGCCTTTTGACACAAATTAAGGTTTCGTGGAAAAACCTCAGAAGCCTCTACACCCACCTGCCTTTCATCATCGAGCTGACTGAGTGGTGACAGACATCAAACGTTGAACATCAAGGCTGCGGAGCGACTAAAAAGAGGATTCTCTTACTTCCAGAAATCCTCAAATAATTGGATTGTCAGAGTTCACTGTAACATCGGAATGCTTTGAGATGATAAGTTGTAAATGCGGACGTTTTTGGGGACTATTTGTATACATATATATATATATATATATATATGTGTGTGTGTACAGTATATGTATATTGATATATGCATATCAATCAATCAATCAATTTATCTTCCTGTTCAAAAGTTTACACCCCCCTGGCTCTTAATGTATCGTGTTACCTTCTTGAGCATCAGTGAACGTTTGCAGCTTATGTAATAGTCGTGTACGAGTCCCTCGGTCGTCCTCGGTGTGAAAAGATGGATCTCATCATCATATAGCGACTGTGGGAAAGGGGTCAAATATGCAGGAAAAGCAAAGAATGTGCAGGACCTGGAGGATTTTTCTGAACAACAGTGGGCAGTTTAACTGCTCAGGACAAACGAGGGACTCACAAAACATAAAACACAGTCGAACAAGTCTCACAAAACATAAAACACAGTCGTGGATCATCCAGGTAACGACACACAGTATTAAAAATCAAGGGTGTGTAAACTTTTGAACGGGTTCATTCGGTTATTATTGTGTCTTGTGGACTATATGTAAACATCTGCGAAGTGAAATAGCGTATTCTGGGCAGGGCTGAATAAAAAACCACAATGCTATTTTTATGATCACTTATTTTATGAAAAAAAAAAAAAAAAAAACAGTTTATGCAAAAGAAGCTTCTTCTGATTAAATATGCGTACATTCCGCGTACATATTATTATTATAAATCTAGCCTCTGGATGATATTAGAATGAATTAGTCCTCTGTAAGGATGCTCTCAAAAGACATTTTTACAGAAAATTTTGTTGGAGCTGTTTTTGTCTGATCAGGAAAATAGCATGCACTGTTATAAAAGATATATTACTCCTATAAAGAAGACTGTATTTTCTGTCATTTCTCAGTATAAAAATCTATCAATAATTCTGAGAAGTTTCCTATAAATATATTTTTTTTCTGAGCTATATACCACGATGAAAACTTAGCTCCACCCCCTGTGCAGAAAGTCGCATAATTGAAGACGACAATGCTGTTTATGAGTGTACGTCAACAGTGAAATAAACAGATCTCTGTTGGATCGTGACATATTTTTATTACTAAAGTAGAAAAGAACTCGTGCTAGAGATGCAATCGGTCCAAAAAGCTGAAAAACTGAATTGATTTATAAATGATTGATGGGATCAAATCTAGCCTTTCTACCGGTCTCTCTAGACAAACTCTAGACCGTTACGCGAGATCTTGAACTTGGTCCTCGCTCTCAATTGGAAATAATCAAACTGATCACATATTCATCACAGCCCTACTCCAGTCTGGTAGCATCGGAGCAAACAATTTCGACAAATAACCGCAGGTTTGTTTGTTTTTTACGCTTTATTTCTCCATTACCATTTGCTTTAAAGAAATAATAAAAATTCCAAGATTGATTTTTCTGGTCTCTGCATTCCACAGAATATTCTGTAATATAGCACAGAGGGATAGCCCGTAGCTATGATGTAAATGTATAAAGCCAAAGCCAGTGTCTGGTGTCTGTGCTGGGGAAAAATAAAGAATGTGGCTTTTTGACCCTCGCCATCAAATGCATTTCAGGTTATTACATTTGGGAGGAAAAATAGACTGTTTTATACCATCATTGATTGTGCGCTTAGCCTCAACACCCAGGCAGGATTGTGAGCTGTGGTCTATGTAATGGTTGAACTATATATAGATTTCTGTGGAAAGCCATTCATCACAGGGAAGAGGAAAATAATGGCCATTGTTTCAAATAATGTGAAAGAAAAGAAAGTTTGGGGGAAATCTGGCTTACCTGCTTGATGGAGCACGGAGATGATGAAGGGGAAAAGGAGAGAGAGAGAGAGAGAGAGAGAGAGAGATTAGTGAATAGCAATTATATAATAATTTGTAAGTAATAAAACACAATGTGGGGCGCTGTAATATATGAAACTAGTCAACAATGCGGTGGTGTGATATGGGCATTTGCATAGTGAAGGGTTGATTTCTGTGATAAAATACCGGAGCAATGTCGTAAGTTTCTGTTGAATTTGTTTTAAAGTTGAACGCACATGAACGCCACCACAAAGTCGTAATTACAAGTGGGAAACTACGTGGTAGACTCAATGAATGCAGCGTCTGTAGTTGACGGTAAATTTGTTGAATGCAAGTTGAATGTTTTCTCATCTCAGACGCTGATTTTAGTTATTAGTTATTTAGTGTTAACTTTTTTTATTTAGAATAAAACAAGAGAATTGCCTGTACAAGATAGCGTTGTACAATTATGAAATAAAATATGTAATAATAACGTTTACAGTGGCTTCATAAATTGCTGAAAAAATTATTATTTTTTTTTAAAAGCTACACACACCTGATGCACATTCTGTTTTCTTCATTTTCTAGAAGTAGAGTTTGGGGGGGGAAAAAAAACAAAAACAAACACTAGCTGTATTTTTTATTTTGTAGTTAATTAAGAGAAGGTACACCGCCATCTTGCGCTGACCAAAGTGACGTCGTAGTTACGACTTCCCAACTTGTAAACAAGAACTTCCCAGGAGGACTTGAACGCATGGTTAATGTTGTGGTACTTCAGACAAATGACCTTCCTGAGTATGAACTAAGTAAGGAACAAGGTTATCGGAAAATAATCCTGGTTGGATACCCTAAAATTCCAAAAACAGCATATCCGTGTTGATCGTCCACAAAACAAGTTAGTTCCTGTTATCGCTTATTTTATAGCAGCTATCAATATTGGTTTTTTTTCCCCTTTCCCTTGAACCAAATAAAGACAGCTTGGCGTGTTGCCGTCGTCCTGATGACCCATAGCTACAATCCTTATAGAAAACTCATCAATATGTTCTGACCAATAAAAATCAAGAGTTCAACAGCGCTGTGGTGTAAAATGAGTTGATGGTTCCAGTCAGTAGTTTCCCAACTGGATTGTAATCGGATCTACTGTCTAGACAGATGAAGCTCCTTTGATTCAGGTTGTTGTATTAAAAGGAAAAAAAAAGAAAAAAATAGAAGAAAATAAAAACACATTGCATGTAATGTAGTGTGAAAGACTGACTGAAAAATAGCATCACTACCCTGTACTGCTCTTAAACGCTTCACTTTGATAACAATAACCAGAATATGAAGTCATAAATGGAATAAACAATAAACCCTGGATTACTGGTTGATCGAACACGTACATCGTTGCCTTACTGGCTGAAAATTTTAATGCCTATTTTACTGCCAAATTACACCCGGAAAATCCGTATTGACCATCTCGTCCCACAGGATGGACTGGTGTAAGAGACCGCCTCTACATCCTGACCCGCGTGGATCACACTCGCTTTAATTGCTGTCTAGCCAAGCTGACCGAAGGGGTGAGGGGAAAAAAAAAGACGGTCCCTAAGGTTGTAACTCAATCCTACTGCCTCCTCCAGCAAGGCTCCATTAACAAACAGCAACAGCCATCGGGCTTTTAAATAAGCAATACTTCAGTAAGGTTTATCGTATGCACAAGTGTTACTGAGGGCTTAAACTCTGCATGGTGCAGGCAGCATTAGCCATATGGTCGTGCAAAGACTGACGACAGAGGCTGCCTCAGTGTGTCTTTCAACTCGCCCACAATGCAAATCAGGCTCTTGATTATCTACTGCCTGGCATCAAAAAGTAACGAGTGTGGGGGTGTGAAGTCAGCGAAGAAAAAGGGACATCCCACTTAGCAATTTAGAGCGAAGACGCAAACATAGCACCCCACTTTAGCTTCTTGGGTGGGTGACTTCACACCAGTCCTGTCATCAAGAGTGTTTCGGTCTAGGCCAAGACCTAAAGATCTAACGCTCCAATGTGCTGCGCAGTCCCATGGTTAGATTTCCCATAGCATGATTCGGATATATAGCTGCTAAAATGTGGTACCTAACATAATGTAAAACGTATGCCAAGCTAGTTATGATCATTTCGCATATCACACTTGTGCCACAGAAAGAAAAAAAAAAAAAAAGCAAACCCCACTGGCCAATGTTTTCGGCTATTAGAAGAGGTGTCCTCTCCTCGCATGTAAAGATATCACTTGAGTCTGGTTAGCATCTTCTGGTATGTTTGTCCGTAAAGTGACTAAAACCTCATTTTATCCACCCTTGGAAAGTAGGGGTAAAAAAGTCTTTCAAGATAAAGACAAAATAGATTTGAGTACTAGAACTGGGCTCAGAAGTAAAAACCCTGCTTTACACCCTGGAAGACAACTGACTGTCATTTTAGCCCGGATTTGAATTTCCTTACACGGACATACAGCTGTTGCATCGCTGGGACGCCGCTCAACTATTAGTCATAACCACAGAAACTCGGTCCTC
This sequence comes from Ameiurus melas, assembly GCA_012411365.1. Classification (NCBI taxonomy): domain Eukaryota; kingdom Metazoa; phylum Chordata; class Actinopteri; order Siluriformes; family Ictaluridae; genus Ameiurus; species Ameiurus melas. The sequence goes on from CM022775.1 coordinate 15,324,330, forward strand.
GTCCTTCCCAAAACGAAGAGCTCACAGTGAGCCGTTAGCAGTCCAATCTGTTCGTTAATTCATAGCTCGTGCGCAAGCCGAAAATAAAACACAGCGGAAGCACTTCCAATTTCATTATTCCGATGTCTCCTCGCTGAATTAGGATGCCACCAAAGCGCCTCTGGTTAATTGAAGTGCGGAGAAATGGGGGGGACGAAGACTAACAACACTCTAATAAAGAGTCTTGCTCAGCAAGATGTGCAATTCAGGAGCTTGGGTGAATTCTCGCGTATGTGTTGTTAGAAAAAAAAAAAAAAAAAAAAAAAAAAAAAAAAATTTTTAAAAACATTTTTTTAAGGGGGGGGGGGGGGGTGTTTTTTTTTTTTTCAACCCCCTTTTCCCCCACAATTCTCTATACCCAGATGTTTGTTGCCTTCCAAAGCATGCTATTGTAGTCCGGTTTCTTTGGACCAAAATACAGCTAGCACTGTTTACATGTACATATCCAGATTTCATTTCAGTTAGGGGTTAAGGGCCTTGTGCAAGGGTCCACCAGATCCTGCTTGGTATTTGAACTCGCGTCCTTTCCAAACTTAAGTCCAATGTCTTACCATCTGAGCCACCACTGCCTTATTATCAATTAGATCTAGCTTTTTTTTAAAGCATTGCTAGCAGTGTGGCACTCAAAACGAAGTCTCCGTAAAAGAGGAACCAACGCGATCAGGTAATAAAGTCTCATTTGCTTTATGATTCACGTTGGACACTTGACTAGATCACCACAGGGCGCCCGAGTTCGAGTCGTTTTATCCTAATCCTTCAAAGCGATCTAAAGAGCTAAGCCTTGTCAAGCCAGATAATGGGAATCCTGATTAGGCCCAAAATACTTTTTGCACTATACCACAGCAATGTTGAATTCTCGGTTCTGATTGGTCAGAGGGTGTTGTTTATATCAATGCACTTGCTCTTATGCTTTTGAAAATGTATGTGATTGTTGACATGGTTACGTTTTCTGTGAGGAAACGTTTATGGGGTAGATAGTACACGTACTACATTAATAACATGTATGCATGCTCCAGTACTTCAATACATGATTCACACTAATGGTGCGTTTGAATTTTTTGGGTAATCGAATCATGGTACGTTTAAACCACCAACTTTGTTTCATTTATTTTTGAGCATTAGACACAGTCGGTTTCTAATGTTTCAAATTAAACAGTCTAAACCCATAGAGATATTGGAATTTACACAGCTCAATGTCAAACCTTTCGAAAAATGCTCAGAGAGCTAAACTTGCTATCCAGATCTTTAGATGTTGTACAGTAAATCTAACTACAGCCTATAGGGAACACTCAAGATAATGTGTAAGCGGTGTCTTTGCTACAGCGCTAATTATGTAGCTAGAAACATGTATGAATTGACATGACCTAGCTTAAAAAAAAAAAAAAAAAAAAAAAAAAGCCTAGCAAGCTACAACAGCTGGCAAAGCTTGCTAGCCAGCTAGCGTTGCCTTTCTTTCTACACTGTTGATAATGGAAATGGTGTACACGTCAGTGTAGCCAACTTGGTTAGTTAGTATAAGAAGAGAATAGAACGTTTTCGGATTAGACATTTAAAAGCGAAAAAAAAGGGAAATTCTGAATGGATTAGTCAAGTCGTTTTTCATCAGATGACTTATTTACGCTTACTTGAGTAATTTCCTTGATCTTTTAAAGACTTTAATGAACGACTAAATAGTGTGATGCCCCAAAGCTGATTATGTTCTAATAACAGCACACCCCCACAAGTACTTTATTCCTTACTTAATTGCCAATCAGGAAGATAATGTGGTTGATAATGAAAAGCAGAGGGGGTTGTAAGTAGGTTTTATTATTACATATCCATGCTAGCACATTTAGCTCATAATATTGATTTAAACTTAATAGTAGCTTCCAGTAAAACTTGCCAATGAACCAATTAGGTTTCACAAGGACACCGGCTCATAAACTACAGCGTATGTCAATTGTCATTCTTCATGGCATTTTTAGGTATGCGGTAGATAGAACTCGACACTTTATCTTTCTTTTTTCCCCCCGTCTTTGTATCATGGGTCTTATGAGAAAAGGTCTCGAGGACAGTTGATATATCAGAGTCATCCTGGGAAAGGTGTCAGCCCTGAACAGCCGACTGCGAGTCAGACCTCGTTATGTTTTATGTGTACAGGAACGGCAACTTCTTTTGCTTCTCATCAGCCAACTGTCAGGAAGCCTAAGAAAGGGCCTAATTTATTTGACATAGATCAGGCCGTCCTTAATGTAGCTGACACCCATGTTGATGAGATCTTGGTGAACAGGGGCTCCGATAGGTCCTTGTCTAACAGGAAGGTTTAATTGACCCTTCTGGTTCAGTGTTTTAATCCTGGTTAAAAGAGAGACTACTTATCACAGGCTTAATTTAGGAGATGACACAGACCTGCTGTCAGGTCGGTAAATTGACCTTCTGGTTCACGGGCGGTTCTACACAACTCAATAGTTTAATGTCGAAGCTTCTTTACTTGGCGTGTGGATACGAGTTTAATCCAGAACTTGGTGCTTATAATTTCATCGGTACATGAAAGGCAGTAAACCATAAATAATAAAGCAATAAAAAAATAAAAATTCAAGCATGTTTGCGTGTTCAGGTAAGCGCAATTCACTGCAAAGTTTATCTTGGATCTAAAAACGTTCTTTATAAATTCATTTATCTAGTTATTTTAGTTACAATGTTTCAGGTAAGGACTGATCTGATTTCAAAATTATTGCCACCCAACAGTCATTTCTGTCACGATTAACAGCACTGATTATAATATCAAACCACGCTGGAGACACCTACAGGTATCATGGACCACTCCAGGGCATTTTTTTTTTTTTTTTTACTTCGTGTTCTTTTTCTTCCTCTGTATCTAAAATAGGAATTTTCAAAGCGATGACTATTTACATTTCTGTGAAATATCCCTTAGGAGTGAAAATACTATCACTTTCTATTATTTTGCTGGAGAAATGTTGATCTAGCTGTTTGAGTAGAACATTTGAATCACTGTTTTTTTTCTCTCCCCCTTTAAATACAACAAATGCCCTTTCTCTTGAAGGGTGCCATTAATTTTGGAGTTGACAATATTTCCAAGAATAGAAATGCTGGTGCTGTGATTTGGCCCAATGCAAAGTGGAGTAAATATTACCACCCCAAAGTTGATTATTTTCCTAGAACATGCAGTGCTTTCCATAGTGGTATACATTCCCCTCCGAAAGTATTGGAACAAGGCGCCCGATGCTTTAGTTTTCACCATGATATATGCCATGATATATATAATTACAGGTTTCATTTCTTGACATTTACATCCAGATGTGTTAAACAACTTTTGGGTTGTTCAAGTAATCAAAAATATTGGAACCTGTGACAACTTTCCTGTTTCCTGTGGCCGAGGTGTGCCCAGTTAAATTGATTGTTGAAACAATTAATAGCTCTGAACATCAAAGTGTGGAGAAGGAAAGGATCTGCTCATGATCCAAAACATACAAGCTCATTTGTGAAACATGGTGGAGGTAGTGTCATGGCCTGGGCTTGCATAGCTGCCTCTGGAAAAGCCGACTTTTTAAAAACTTTTCTCCTGACGTTAATAAAACAAACAAACAAAAAGAAAAACCAAGATACAAAGACTGCCTTGTGGCAGACTGCTTAAATTTACAGCTTTACCTCTGACCGTTACAAAGCACTGACACTGGAGACTCATTAAACAAACACAAAATTAAACGGAAATTGCCAATTTATGTGAGGCATTCACCATGTAACCACCTCTATAAGTTACTATAGAAACTACAGTATGTAGAGGGATAAATGAAGGGCACAAATATATGCAGTGCTTGGATATATTTGCTGGGATTCGTGGGTGGAGTGGTCAGGGGGTCAGCAGAAGTCTAAGAAAGGTGTCTAGGTGCATTTTCACATCGCTTCTGCGCTTGTCTTATTCATGCTCTTCTCACAGGATCTGCACCAAGGTTATTGCAGTCTCTCTGGCAAAATCAAAGTGTTGAACAAGTGGCACCTGCCGATTTAAACTTTCAATACACACCTGCATGTAGTTCATACCGATCCATTATCATTCCGACTGGGAGTGCTAAACTAGAGGAAATGGTGTGAAAAACCTTTCCATTCTCTTCACCACATGCACACAGACCTACCTTTTACTCTGCTGGTATGTGAGGATGAAATGTGATCACAGGAGACCAGAGGAGATGATTACATGCATCAAAATCTCTCCCAATAAGTAAAGAATAAAACATGACGGCGTGTGCTGTTCTAGGAAAATAATCAATGACTAGGCTTTTTTCCCCAGCCATGGAGCTCTTTCCTGGTTTCCCACTGAAGCTAAGCAGGGTTGAGCCTGGACAGTAGCTGGATGGGTGACCTCCTGGGGAAAACTAAGTTTGCTGTTGGAAGTGGTATTGGTGAGGCCAGAAGGGGCCGCTCACCCTGTGGTCTGTGTGGGTCCTAATGCGCCCCAGTATAGTGATGGGGACACTTTACTGTAGAACCACCTGTAGGTCCTGACTTTCTGTGGTCATTAAAAATCCCAGGACGCTTCTCATAAAAGAGTAGGGGTATAACCCCGGTGTCCTGGTGAAACGCCCCCATTGGCCCTTATCTATCATTGCCCCATAATAATCTCCATCCCTTAATTCACTACATCACTCTCCTCTCCACCGATAGCTGGTGTGTGGTGGAAGTTCTGGCGCACTATGGCTGCCGTCGAAACATCCAGGTGGACGCTACACACTAGTGGTGGTTGAGGAGATTTCCCCCCATACAATGTAAAGCACTTTGAGTGCCTAGAAAAAAACCTATATAGATGTAAGGTATTATTATTATTATTATTATTATTATTATTATTATTATTATTATCATTATTAGGTAGTGTGATGTGGCGCGATGAGATCAGATCAACTGGGTTCCTGTTATTAAACGGCATAACATTGTTACTATAACAATGATAATACATTGGAAGGAGTGCAACAACAAACCTTTGATTGACTAGAATTACTGTCAGAGCTGCTTTTATTGAAAGTTAATCTGACCAATCAGAATTGAGAATAATTCTGACGTGATAGTAAGTGGTGTGCATTTGATAGTAAGTGGTGTTCACATGATAGTAAGTGGTGTGCACGTGATAGTAAATGGTGTTCACGTGATAGTAAGTGGTGTGCACGTGATAGTAAGTGGTGTGCACGTGATAGTAAGTGGTGTTCACGTGATAGTAAATGGTGTTCACGTGATAGTAAATGGTGTTCACGTGATAGTAAGTGATGTGCACGTGATAGTAAGTGATGTGCATGTGAAGGTGGTGAGCATGTGATAGTAAGTGATGTGCACGTGATAGTAAGGGGTGTGCATGTGAAAGTGGTGCACACGTGATAGTGATGTGCATGCGATAGTAAATGGTGCACACGCGATAAGTGTGATCATTACTGAAAGAAAAACATCACACCATGTCTTTTTCTTTCAAGAAAAAAATCTTGGGAAAACGACACATTTTTCACGTGCACACGACATCTCATGAGATTTCTCTAGTATGAACATATATATTTTCTTTGTTCTTTTTTGGTTACTTTTTTTGCAAAAGGTCCCTTCAGGGGCTCCGTGGAAGTCTGTTTGGGAATATCTTTTTTTGATGGCCATTGTCGCATCCCATGGCACGTTGTGCCGTGGCCATACCGTGACATCACACGAGACACGTTTTTACTCCACAGACTATTTAGGCGACTATTTTCAGCTCTGTTCTACAGGAGACAGGGAAAACGTTAGACTCCTTTAAAGGACTTGTTGTGCAGCGAGTCGTCAAATGAAGCGTCGACACTGAGACGTTTAACATAAAAGTTGAAGAGGACAGAAAGACAGTTCCCTTAAAGTAATACTTCAGTAACCAGAGCTAAAGACAAATGGGTGATGGGGATTTCCTTGACCAGACTTGCTGCGTCTGCACTTCCAGGTTTTATCGATGTTTCGAACTGCTTTGACCCGATGAAACCTGGAAGTGCAGACACAGCGACACTGATAGCATTTAGTCCAATCAAGAACATTTCCATCATATATATATTCATCTGGAGCTCTTGTTACTAAGCTGGATGACGCCGCACTTTTAATGAGTGTACGGATTAGCCAGCTCGGAGAAAAACTGCTTTAATCCATTCAGGATGATGTGAACACTGTCAAATCCAGTGAGTCCTCAATGTTCCTCGTTCTCTCTTTATTCGACTTAGCCAATTCTCTCTTCGTTTTTCTTCCCCCTCCGCACCTCAAGAACTCAGCTTAGGGGCGGGAAAATAAAGAACGATCAGCTGCGTGAAGTGAAACTGGAATTGACACATGGCCTTTATCCCTCTCTCTTTAAAGTTTTTTTTTTTTTTGGGGGTTGGATGGAGAATTGCTCAGTATTCGTGAGAAAGAGACGGGAAAACGATACACAGGGTCTGACCGCGTCATCGTGCGAAAAGCTACGGCTTCGTGCAGCCTTATGCATATTTATGTATGAACAGTTCGGCTCCAGAATTATTGGCACCCCAGGTAAAGACGGCTGAAAAAGGTTATGAACACTGTGGTTAAATAGGTGGGTTGTATGCATTTATTTATGAATTTCTTCATTCATTCATTATACGCCCACCACCATTAAATAAAAAAAGAAAAAGAAAATTTCCCGGCACATACCAAAGCTTAAAAAAATAAATATTGACACCCCTGTTCAAGGTGAGAAGGAATGTTATGGGGGAAAAAAAAATATTTCGTGTCTTCAGTAGAAAATAAGGACTTTTAAGGACTATATTTAGAATGTCTACTTTTAACTTAACTTAAAAAAGGAACAGGAAAGAAAAGTCATACGCTAAGGTTGTCACAAATTTTCACGTAAACTGTATAAAGTCACATTTTTCTGACTATTAAAGCCAGAGAAATAATAGCGAGGGAGAGAAAAAATTAAGGCAATTTTATAAATAAAGAAAGAAATAAATAAAAGGGAAAACAATTTCATTTAAAAAAATGTGTGTGTGTGGGGGGGGGATTATAAGGCATGAAGCAATGGAAGAAAAATAAATAAATAAATAAATAAAAGGGAAAACAATTTCATTTAAAAAAGTGTGTGTGTGTGGGGGGGGGATTATAAGGCATGAAGCAATGGAAGAAAAATAAATAAATAAATAAATAAATAAAAGGGAAAACAATTTAATTTAAAAAAGTGTATGTGGGGGGGATTAGAAGTCATGAAGCAATGGAAGAAAAATAAATAAATAAATAAATAAAACAGGAACAAATACATGGAATAAATAAATACATTAATAATAAATAAATAAATGAATAAAATAGAAAATAATACTCTCTGAGAAAAAAAATCAAATTATAACTGAAGTAAATTCATTGTAAATAATGTATTAAGAAAATGTTAGTCACAATTGGTGTCACAATTTTTGGCTCCTTTAGAAATTCCTCTAAGGAAATACAACTGAAGCCCATTTCCATTTAGATTTTATTTAGTGTTTCAGAACCCTTAAGTGACTGGCACCCTGTCCAGGGTGTACCCTGCCTTGTGCCCGATGCTTCCTGGGATAGGCTCCAGGTTCCCCGCAACCCTGAAGCAGGAATCAGCGGTTGAAGATGGATGGATGGATGGAGAACCCTTAAAGACATGCACAAACAAACGTGTCTGATGAACAAAGAAACAAGGACACATCCTGAACGACCCACAATGCACCAGTATACGTTACAAAATGCATACATCACATCACACATGCCATGATGTGAACAGATTGTGTGAAATTCCTCTCATTAAATTTCAAAGCCTCCGGAGTTTCCTCTCGTCAGGCTGCCAATATATATTCTTAATGAATATGTGTATATTCAGTATAAATTTAGATTTTTAAAATACATGGAGGTATGATTTATGTTGACTGTTTGTGAGTGAGTTGACAAACCAGAACTACGGGGTATGCAAATTAAGAAAAAGGAGGGGGGCTAGAAAAAAGTTGTAGAATAAATGATGCTGATGGCATGTAGGGAAACGATATGCCTGACTGAAGCGATGAGTGAGATGCAAACGCAAACAAATACGCAAATGTTCAAACAAAATCCTTACAGGCTACAGCCAAGACCAGCATCTGACCTCCAACACATCCCATGGTACACCTGAATAAAATCAGTACTGCCTAATCAGGAAAACTGTAGGCAGTGGAGCATGTGACCTGCCATGGGGTCACCCGCCTGACTGCACCCTAATTTGTCTTCAGCCACATTAGCATAAATTATGCATAGGCCAAGACTCATTTTTTAAATGTTTAATCATAGCCCGTGTTGGGGAGGTACATTAACGGACTACTCCTCCATGATTGTGTAACCCTAGGACCCATTTAAATCCTCGTTACAAAAGCAGACTAGTCAACTTTGAGTAAAGGATGGACCGGGAGCGTCTGCTTTTTTTCCCCCCTCCATGTTTTTCGTGCGGGTTTTTGCGGAATGACGGATGGCCGTTCGATGCGAGGTCGAAGGAGACACGTATTAGCCTGCATGTCAGCTGAATTATTAGAAGCGCCAAAGCCCAACGCCGCAATCAGCCACAATTAACCCAGATTTAGCTCGCATGAAATCATGTCTCATCAAATGGATAGCTGCGACCGTAATTGGGCCGTCGTGAGAAAATATAAAACCGAGCACTTGTGCTAAATATTGGACTCATGAGTAAGTAGAGCGTCAACTAACGTACTAATGATAATGAGTCTTTTATTAGTCACATATACATTACAGTGAAATAATTCTTCTTGCATATCCCAGTATATCAGGAAGCTGTGGTCAGAGTGCAGGGTCAGCCATGATACAGCGTCCATGGAGCAGAGATGGTTAAGGGCCTTGCTCAAGGGCCCAACAGTGGTAGCGTGGCAGTGCTGGGGCTCGAACCCCCGACCTTCCGATCAGTAACTAAAAGCCTTAGTCATCAAGCCTCCACAGCCCCTAACATGTTACTTTTGCATTAACGTCCATATGAAATTACTGCTCTACTTTTTACTCGTTTATATTTCGTTTTTTCTTTCCATCAATGGTACTATTTATTACACTTATTATTTGCCGGGTTAATCATTTTTGTCTACCATTTGTTACTTTATTTCTCGGTTTATACTTTGAGATACATTGAAATGCAGTGAAACGTAAGAACTATATTAAATATAGTTTATTATTATTATTAGGGGGCCAAGCACCAAAGGTTTCTGCTCCTTATTATACATCCACATGGGAGGCTATGGCAGCTACCATGTGGATGCTATTCATGAAATTTGGTACAGTGATAGAGGAAAGTCTCAGCTACCTTCCCAGCAGTTCTGGTGTACGTCCTTCAAGCGCTACAGTGTCACTGACAGGGCAAATTTGGACATATGATTACAATAACAACTCCACAGCACAACACTGTAGAAAAACAATTCCACTTTCATCTGATTCTTTGGATCATGCCGAGTTAATGATGCAAATTTCCGCCATATTGGAATTTCCACCGTTTTTGAAATTGTTTCATTTTTTTTTTCATGCATCACGGCATCATGTGACCAACCGTATCAACACTTTTTTTTTTTTTAGACTTTTGATATGCTGGTTGATTTATTCATAATGCGTGAAACTAATCTGATAGCGAAGACACCAAACAGGAAGCGAGAGCATATGTCGGCAACCGTGTGATCTTTTCAGACAAAACTTTGTTTGCGAGTAAAGGATCATGTCCTGAAAGTCTCCAAGAAGTTTTGTCTAAATCCCAGCTACGGGGGTAAACCCACTCCTAACCAACATCGCATCAGGTTTGTTGTTTCTTACACTCTTCCGAGTGTTCTTGATGTGTTCAACGAATTTGTGACGACTTCTTCTGCTATAAACTTTGAGAAATCTGAACCATCGCAATTTCACACCATGCAGAACAAAACGTACCGCTCATATTTTTGGTATTTAACACGGGTCACCCATGGGGCACAAACAAATAGCTGAAGAGGAAGTGAGATGGCTTTGGTATTGTCATCAAATTTAGTATATCTCTTTGGAAAGAAAAGCTGATGGTCCCAGAGTCTTCTGGTCTTCCTTTGTAGCTAAGGGGTGGGGCCAGAAATTGCTTCGCCCCTGCTGCGTAAGGGTATTATTATTACTAGTAGTAGTAGTAGTATCATGAATACTTAAGACTATAAACACACCCAATGGATTCAATAATGTGTATGAATATGATTTCCTAATACATTCTTAAAACTTCATGAAAACGTATTTATTACGGCGTACTTTTGCCAGATCGATATGAATTATAGTGAGATTCTGTCTGAATAGTTTGTACTCGATGCACCGAGTTCCTTCTCTCGTTGCCAAATGCATCACTTGGCACCTTATTTGCCTTCATTCACCTCCCGACACGGTGTTCATTACCCATAATCGGCTTTGTGTGTTTACATTAACCAAGGCGATACCAATCAGGTAGGTCATTAAGTGTTATCTCTTCATCATTCCATAAATGTACTCACAAATGGACTGTAATCTCTAGATACGTAAACAAAGCACAACTACATCTACAGTCTACTTCTCTCCGCCCATTATTTATACAAATATAAGGTTGGTCTTGTTTACCCCGGGGACAAAAAAAAAGACGTTAATTAAACAGCTCACGCAGTACATTTGTCAAGCTTTTGCTGCTTCGGAGATGATCATAGAGTTGATTTTTATTCCGAGTGCGACGCCAGTGTTCATTGTTCAAGGGGGAAAAAAGCCGCTATCATTAACTATCCATGCAGACAGCAGGCAATTCCCAGAGCTCAAGGTCAAGGTTAAATATTGTTCAATGCAAAGAAGGCCCATGACACAATCCTTTTCTTAACAATAAAGGCATAGACACATGCAAATTAAACGGAATCTACGCTGAGAAATAGCGAAAGAGCTTATTATAAGACCAGTTTGAAAGTACAAAATGGACGAGTATGAATGCAATCTAAACCGCACTGTTAACGTACAGGACAATCGGTCTAAAGTTCACTACATTACATTTAAAGCATGGTGATACAAAGTTGTTCCAATGAGCAACAGAGAAAATAACCACCGTAGCCACCGTAGTCATCCCCTGATGCCTGGCCTCGGTTCATATTAGGCTGTAACAAACTGACATTATTGCACGGATAAACTGGAGTTTTGTAATGTTTATCCATAAACAGAATCGAATCGAATAGAAGCCTTTATTGATACTGCATGGAAATACAACAAAATTTTTAAAATCCACTGAACATACACACATATAAGCCACACAATCACAATCCATTGCATAAGCAGCCTAAGCACAGGGGGATTTATTTTATTTTTTTATACAGATTTAAGGATCCAAAACCAGCCATTTCTTAGTCCACTAAAATGTCATACTTAGGTTGTGTGAAAAGGCTCTTGGTTGAGGGACTGGATGGCATTTGGGTAAAAACTGCTCTGTTGAAGAATCTGGTAGTGCGCGTTTTAATTGCACTGTATCGCCTTCCCAAGGGTAGGAGGGCAAACAGGTGATGAGTCCTTAACAGTGTTCTTTGCTCTAGATAAGTACTGGGTGTTTGCAATGCCTTATAATAAGGCGAGAAGGCAGCCAATGATATTCTGAACTGTGTTGATGACCCGCCGTAGAGCTTTGTTGACAGCTTCTGAGCAGCCTCCATACCACTCTGTGAGGCACTATGTTAAAACACTCTCTATGTCAGAGTGGTAGAAGGCCACCAGAAGCTTTGAACACAGATGGGTTTTCTTTAGGATGCTGCTGTGCCTTCTTAAGATCAGCGGTCAGATATATGGATTCCTAAAACTTTGAAACTGCGGACTCTTTCCACACAGTTCTTGTTTATAAAGATGGGCAGGGTCGGGGGAGGTCAACCTTGCTCTTCCAGAAGTCCAAGACGAGTTCTTTAATGCCTGTTTAGAGACTGGTTGTTTTCACAGCACCACGACGTCAGTTCCCGGACCCTGTCATGATAGGCAGACTCATCACCTCAAGAAATAAGTCCAATCACTGTAGTCTCATCAGCGAATTTTACAATGTGGTTGGAGGAGTGTGTGGGAATGCAGTCGTATTTATAGCGGAAGTAGAGTAGAGGACTCGACACACATCCCTGTGGGGAACCAGGGCTGAGAGAGAGGGTGGAGGAGAGGTGGAGACCGAGCCTGATAGCCTGAGGGCGGTTAGTGAGAAAATCCATAATCCAAGTGCAGAGATGAGTGGAGAGGCCCAGGTGAAGGAGTTTCCTGATAAATATATCCGGGATAATGGTATTAAAAGCAGAACTATAATCAATGACGAGCATCTGGACATATGTCCCTCGGTGTTCCAGGTACTCCAGAACCTTGTGGAAGATTATAGCAATGGCATCCTCTGTAGACCTATTAACCCTGTAAGCAAATTGATGGTCAAAACAGGGAGGAAGGCTAGCTTCAATATGTCTCAGTATTAGTCTCTCTAAGCACTTTGTGACAATGGAAGTAAGGGCAATGGGTCTGTAGTTATTTAAACTGACTATTGTAGGCTTCTTCGGATTGGGAATGATAATGGCTGATTTTAAGGCAGGGTGGAACAATGGCTGGTGACAGGGACAGATTGAACAGCAGCAAGTTTGTACGCACGAGCTCCGAGTACCTTTCCCAGCACTCCATCAGGGCGTTCAGCTTTTCTCAGATTCACTTCATGTTCCTGTACACTCGGTGTCTGGGTGCTTGTGTCAGGAGGAGATGTATGTTGGAGGAGAGACTTTGTTTCAAAACGTGCAAAGAAAGAGTTTAGCCCCTCTGCCAGTGATGCGCTGGTGTCATAGCCAGTGTTGACATTGCCCTTGAAGTTTGTAATATACTGCACTCCCTGCCACACTCGCCTAATTACGTTGTTGCCAGTAAAGTGATGCCCTATCTTCCCCTTGTAGGCCAGTTTAGCATATTTGATGCCTCTTTTTAAGACTGCTCTCGCGGTACTGATTTGAAGGCCATATCGCGAGCTCTGAGGAAAGCTTGGACTTCTAACATCACCCAGGGTTTCTGATTTGGAAAGACCCGGATGTGCTTCTCCTCAAGAAACAAAACAGAACAGTTTGTGAATATTCTGCCATGTCCGGATGCTTGAACAAGTCCCATTCAGTCCTTGCAAAGCAGTCTTGTAGTTGGAATTGTGCACCCTCAGGCCCAATCCTTTAGATTAGTAAGTGATTAGTAACGTTTAGCATCACGAGACCCTTTTCAACAAACAGGAACTTAGTGTGTCCAGTTGTGTCTCGTCTACATTTGGAAAGTGACAAACAAATCTACACTGGTCTTTAAATGCAAAAATCCACTTGGATTTCTGGGTGGGTTCAAAAGCCATGCGGCGACAATATAGCCCACATTAGCTCTCAGCCATTTTAACATTGTAGCACAGCAGGTTATTCCAGCTGGGTATCAATCTCCACTACCCTGATTAACATAGGCATGTGGAGCAGATAACAGGTGGCACCGTTTATGAACACGAGAAGCAATCAAGGTTTGGGGATTTGTAATGGTATTGCCTTCGCCATGAGCTCATCGGCGCTCGCCTGTAATGTAAGGAACATATTGTAGCGGCTCATCCGACACCTGGATAATAGTGAAGCTACAGCCATTATCATCAAGAACACAGACTCACCGCTTGAGAACAACTTTAAATGACCTGATGGGACATTACGCTGTTGGAAAAGTCCAGAATCCAATCAAGAACAAGCGCTAAAAGATGTACTTGAGAATGCCTCAACTAGCAAGGAAATTTGCGCAAAAACACAGATTACCAATGCAAGCCCCATAACTTTAAGTTACTGGGTGTTTCTCTCACAATTTACTTTATTAATGCATTCAGAATAGTAACACTTCAATTCTGCTTGGTCAAACGCCATTGACGTCCAACCATAATTCTAATGACGAGCTCATATTAATGCACTTATTCTAATGTATTATTGTTTCTATAGAAACAACTTACACAGCAGATGCACCACATAATCCACCACTACCAATAAACAGCTTAAAAGTGTTTCTATTTCATACACAATCATTGTGATGCTGTAAGAGGGTGTTCAACATTTATGGAAGAAGTCTCCAGTGTCGGCGCTTTGTAACAGTCGGTACGTTTTCCACCCGGGGAAAGTCTTCAGAAGAGAGGATTCGGCGCTTTACTTTACAACGATTTACAAGCTGTACTTCTGGTGAGGCCACAAAAGTGACCACAGAAACGAACTGGTTTCCTAGACCTTCCACAATGTTAAATGTAACTATAAACAAATCAAAAGTATATAGACCAGTACACTGGCGTTCCATTCCACCGGCAGAATGGAAATCGACTTCTCGGACATTTCCAGTCAGTATAAACAAATGTATTTTATCGCCTCAAGTCGGTCATAAGATTAGGCACTGGTGGGTTTTTGTATTTATAGTATCGTGACTCTGTGTTTAGCTGCTTTATCATTGCCGAATCACAACGGTTTAAGAGAAATAAAACACTTCACTATTGGATCAGTACAATAATTAGATTTTCAAACATTTCTTTCTTAAAAAAAAAAAAAAAAGTCAAATAAATTTATGCAGCAGAAAAATGATTGTACACTGTAAAACCGGATAAGTTCATTTAACTCAAAAGATTTGAGGAAACTAATTAACTCAACATTTTTTAGTTGATAAATCAATTTCTTTAAGCCTTTAAGAGATTACCGGGAATAAAAATTGACTGTCAGAAGAACTGTGGCTGATTCTCCAAAATGCTTAAAAATACTTACCACCCAACAGTCTCATTAAAATAAACGTTTACTGCTTTTTCGTCTAATTTCCTTTGTTCCAAAGGTTAGAGTTACCAGTGAAATGAGAACTACTGGACACCTTCATTAGCTGTTTGAATAATAATATGAAATGCATTCATCATGCCAGAGACCAAAGTAATTTGTCTAAACCACTTAAGCTTTCCAAAGTACAATGATAAATTAGTCTGGCTTCCTTCTCTTTGTTCAAGTGTTTGTTACTTTCCTTACTATTTGTCATTTACAACAAGTAATAGCTCAGTCCTCTCCTTAGTTAACAGGGCCTACAAATGGAAACTGATTCTATAAAGATGGCCAAACAAAAACATCAAAAATAATCTAAGGGAGAATACGTGGGGAAACTATTTAAATAAATAAACGTAAAATCCACACAAAGCAAAAGCAATAAAAGTGAAAATGGCCCCCCGAGGTGAACAGAAATTGCTTTTGGCAGCTAATATGGTTAGAACTTTTGCTGGGAAAGACATAAATGGCCAATGCTCGAGAAACAGAAGGCACTTCTTTTTGGCAGTGATGAACATGATGGGTTGGTGATGCAGATCAGTATCTTCAGTAGTCCACAACCGGTGCTAGTTCAAGTAAGAAGGCAAATGTAAAAAGTAGTGAATTACTTTACATGCCTTTCAAAAAAAAAAAAAAAAAAAAAAATAAAAGTGCTTTCTGTCACCCGGGTTAGAACTTGAACCTTTGAGCTATAGTCCTACAAGCTGCTGCTTGATCCACGTTGGCGAGAGGTTCCCCAAATTTCAAAGTACCACATCATTATGACTTCTGACTTCTTGACAGGCACGTGTCAATCACTCAGCAAAGTGTGGGCTTCCATAAATCCCCTTTATTCCACTTTTTGAAAGCAGAATAGTCTGAGGACGTCAAGCCGATAATTGACTTCACTGACACAGTTGAGCAAATAGCAATCATGTAAGAGCAGAAATTGGAACCTTTTCTTTTTTGGAGCGCCAAACCTTTTAAACTTTAAAGGAAAAACCTTCATGCGAAATGACTCGCATATCAATATTTCTAATGAATATGACGTTCCATGGTTCTCCAGATTCAGAATGAAATTCGAAACGCGCCAGTAATGGATCTTTGTAAGTGAAAGTATTACTCTAATTAAATGTGGTGTTTATATAAAGGACATTCCTTCAAAAAAAATAAACCTTTCCAACATTTTCCCAACAAATATTACAGAATGGTTAATAACTTTCTTGCTATTGACTCAAGACCCGGTTTCTTAAGAAACAGTACAGGAGCTGGAAACAAGTGAGTGTTGAGTGAACGTTTGAAATGGAGATGGGATTGAACAAAAGGCTGCAGTAGCTTTTGAACATTGTTTTGAAACAAAGATTGGCTTAGGATGAGAACAAGAAAAAGCAGTCCAGAATATACACAGACATGAGAACTGGTGTTTGCTCCATAAGGAAAGTTGCCAGAGAATGAGTAAGCCAGGCTGTCTTTACCGCAGCCTAGTGAATCATATAATGAGAATCTTCTGGAAGAAAATATAGTGCTCAGCATCTCTAAACAAGTGCACCGTCAAGCCCTGAGCAATACAGGAAAACCCAAAGTTTGGGAACACCTTGTCCTACTTTTCGAAATCTCCCTAATCCTTGAGTTTCAATTACCCAGAACACATATCAATGCTGTGCACAAGACCTTTGGAGAAGAAGGAGGTAGTCTGTAAGGGAATGGCCTGACAAGTCCCCAAACTTTAACTCAATTGTACACCACTGCTCTAGGAGGACTTGGATCGAACGGTTTGAGAGGGGTGTCACTTCACAGCTTCCTCTGGGAAATCCTGCAGGAATATTGAGGAGGCTGTTTGTATTGTATGAAGAAACGATGCGAGATAGATAAATCTGCTAAGGAAGATGTCAAGGAACGTACAGTTCCAGCAACTGCTATATGCTGAATAGGCAAAGTGAAAATGGATCCGAGTTACCCACTGGTGGACAAATCATAAATGCATTTGCAAGGCCATCGGGCATCTAAAAGCTCCAATGTTCGGACCAGGACCACGTTTTAGATGTGCCAGAAACCTTCTTTACCTAAACTAAATGTAATGGTGAGCTAGTTAGCTCGTCAAGTGCAATCATACAAACTAACAAACAAATTTCTGATTATTATCCTCTTCTAACATGGTTTATAACGTAGAGCCCGGCAAGAAAAGTCAGCAAGTCGTCATACTGACGGTAAAAGATGAGTGGTGGAACAGGCAAGCATTCACATTATACTATGGAGATCGTGAGTTTGGTTGCCACAGATACATGTTAACAAAATTGGCCATGGTCTCTGGGTTTGGAGAGATACTGAGGGATAATGGGATACTGTCTCTCCCTGTAAATCACAGTCATTCGGGAAGCATACGCATGTGAAAGAGGGTGGATAGCACTTTCCTCCGAGTGTGTTATGCTGCCCTGTGATGCAGCAATTAGGAAAGATGTGGTTGGCTGTCTTCGTGTGTCTTGGAGGAAACAAATACTAGTTGGTAGGTGTCGAGTGACGGGGGAGAGCTGGCTGGTGGGTGGGGATTGCCAAGTGACCGATGTGACTAAAGACAGCACCAAATTAAACCAAACACCACTACTAAATGTTCTGCCATATAGAACTAAAATATAAGCAGGATGCGAAATCTCGATTTGTTTTCAAGATGAACAACCTACAATTTGGTCTGATTCACACTGTACCCATTAGCATGAGAGTGGGTACATCTTGATGATTAGCTCAGAGGGAAAAAAATCTGATTATTATTACACTGAGAGGAGGGGAAAATCACTGAGGCAACAGTGTGTGTGTGTGTGTGTGTGTGTGTGTATTGGCAGGGGTTGACTCTCAGTTCTCAGCTTTCCCCAGCAAAGCAACCCCATTATAATTCCCCCTGGCCTAACATATCCGCACAGTTCGAGTTTCCTAGCTCTGCAACAATCCAAAAATCAATGGCCACTCTAGTAGACTGCCTGCCTCTCAGTCTCAATTAATAATACAAGCTAACACACCAGTGATATGGTTAGAGTTAGCTCTGATCAACTCTCATCATCAAAAGAAGTTGATGTACAAGTACTCAAGCCTTTCGGAGCACTAGACACAAGGAGGAATAGCTCAACCATTCTGAAGTGATGAAGCGGTGATGAAGAGGATGTTGTATCATCCTGATGATAAAAAAAAAGATATAGAAAGATGGATGAAGATGGAAATCAACTTAAGCATATCTAGTAAAGCTATGAGCCAGCCCTTCTACATTCGTGAAGCCTCCCTGTGTGTGTGTGTGTGTGTGTGTATTTACTTTGATCGATACAGAGTTCTGCATTTGCTTTATTCATATGCAAAGAAGACCCTCTCTTATCACAGGCTCCTTGTCCACTGACACACTAATAATTCTTTCCCGAGCATAAATTCAGTTGCATGGCAACCGGCAATTACGATTGCCTACTGGAGAACCTGCCAAATATTATTTCCCCATCCGAGTTTCCTATTTAAATCATATACTCCGTCAACTGATCAAATCACACAGCTGCTTAACAGGTAGAGCTCAGTTTTTTCATCAGATGAATGCAGACCTCAGTAATCTCTGTAGACCAATATACTTAGCTACAGGTCTATCTTGTAAACATAAATAAAACCGATGCATGCAGTCTAGTCAAAGCAGAAGTCTAGTAATTGCTGTTTAGAGCATCTAACTGGCAGTGGTGGCTTGGCGGTTAAGGCTCTGGGTTACTGATCGGATGTTCAAGCTCAAGCACTGCCAGGCTCTGGGTTACTGATCAGAAGGTCAGGGGTTTAAGCCCCAGCACTGCCAGGCTCTGGGTTACTGATCAGGGGTTTAAGCCCCAGCACTGCCGGGATCTGGGTTACTGATCAAAAGGTCAGGGGTTTAAGCCCCAGCACTGCCGGGATCTGGGTTACTGATCAAAAGGTCAGGGGTTTAAGCCCCAGCACTGCCGGGATCTGGGTTACTGATCAAAAGGTCAGGGGTTTAAGCCCCAGCCCTGCCGGGATCTGGGTTACTGATCAAAAGGTCAGGGGTTTAAGCCCCAGCACTGCCGGGATCTGGGTTACTGATCAAATGGTCAGGGGTTTAAGCCCCAGCACTGCCGGGATCTGGGTTACTGATCAAAAGGTCAGGGGTTTAAGCCCCAGCACTGCCGGGATCTGGGTTACTGATCAAAAGGTCAGGGGTTTAAGCCCCAGCCCTGCCGGGATCTGGGTTACTGATCAAATGGTCAGGGGTTTAAGCCCCAGCCCTGCCAGGCTCTGGGTTACTGATCAGAAGGTCAGGGGTTTAAGCCCCAGCACTGCCAGGCTCTGGGTTACTGATCAGAAGGTCAGGTGTTCAAGCCCCAGCACTGCCAGGATCTGGGTTACTGATCAAAAGGTCAGGGGTTTAAGCCCCAGCACTGCCGGGATCTGGGTTACTGATCAAAAGGTCAGGGGTTTAAGCCCCAGCACTGCCGGGCTCTGGGTTACTGATCAGAAGGTCAGGTGTTCAAGCCCCAGCACTGCCAGGATCTGGGTTACTGATCAGGTCAGGGGTTCAAGCCCCATCACTGGCAAGCTGCCGATGTTGGGCCCTTGAGCAAGGCCCTCTCTGCTCCAGGGGTGCTGTACCATGGCTGACCCCAGCTTCCTAATATGCTGGGTTATGTAAAGAAAAGAATTTCACTGTGCTATAATGTATATGTGATTAATAAAGCCTCATTAAATGTTTATATATGTTTATAAGAGCAGACTGTGCTGTTATTACACTTCTGTTATATTCCAAACGTGGCCGAAATGACAATTTAAAGCTTAATTGTAATATTGATGTTCAGTCAGACTGTCATAACCGTGCAAGGTTTTATTCCAGTGGAGGTGGCGGACATGATGTCCAGGCAATGCTGGGATCAGCCAAGCGTCAAACTGGCAGAATCTTTGATGCTTAATCACTCCTACATGAGCTTTTCAGAAAGTGGGTTAAGCATAACTGCTGGGAGGCACAAAGTTAGTTCTGGTTCAGTTTCCATGCCCAAAGTCTTGTAAAATTCTGCCCAGGCTCCATGCAGCCATTAATGTTGCTCAGACAAGCCAGTAATTATTGGATATTTGACAGCATCGTTGGATATTTGAAGGAGGCATTGATCTCTGCTGCAGTTACACTTACATTCAGACAGCTCAAAGTTTCTTCTCTGCAGTATTGCTTCCCCCCCCCCCCCACTAGAGAAAATGTCACTGTTGATTCAAGTATTTAAGTGAGGTTTAAATGAGTATTCAAGTGAGGTTGGTAATGTTAACATTATAGATGGTATATAGATCGATTGTTTCTCTGGAGTCTGCTCTCCTCTGTTTCAATAAAAGCTCTCGTCCTAACTGCACTTGAATCTGTCCTGCTTCGTTTACGTCACGAATCGTGACCGTTACAACGTGGACACCTACGGCTTATAGAAAAGTGCGGCCTATATTTGTACAAAATTGTTTTTCTTTTTAAAATTAGCGGGTGCGGCTTATATTCAGGTGCGCTCAATAGTCCGAGAATTACGGTAATAAAAATAATAAAAACAACAACAACAACAAATATTAAATAAAAATTGTGACAGAAAAAATTTTAACTTTTGTAAAACTAAATTTTAAGGATTCAGTAGAGTAACAATTTTCTTTTAAATATGTCAAAAAACACATATATATGTATTTAAAAATTATATATATATATATACATATATATATACACACATATACATATATATATATATATAAATTGCTTAAAGTTTAGTCACAGATAAAATAAAAAAGGCAGGAAGTCCATGATGGATATTAGTGTTAATATTTATACCAGGCCTCACCTGAGGATGGCGGTGCCTCTGTACATGTCTTTCTCGATACTATCTGAAATTTCACAGCACAGTCAAGATTATCCGGAACGTTCCATTCGACTTTGAACTTAAGCAGGAATTACAGTTTAGTCTGCTGGGGAGATGCTGATAAACTGAGGTCATAATGGCATTGTTGTCAAAATTGATCTCAAAATTGCAAAAAAAAAAAGAAAAGAAAAAAAAGAAAGAAAAGAAAAAAAAGAAAAGCAAAACATAAAAACAGGCTCTCAGAAAGAAATGTTTATACCTGTGCACAAAAAAATGCATAACGTTCGCAAGGAATTTCTTTCATCTCATCCAAACTGTAATATATGAAGGAGTATGGAATGTGGAAATTCTATAATGATCCAGCTACATTCAGATCCACCAAGCTTTTTGAATTCCTTGATACTAACGAAGAATTCGGCGGGTTTTAGGAAGGAAACAAGCATTAATGCTCCTGTAATGTTCTAAAAATGTCTGCTGTAATAATTTTTTGCCAAATAGTACTCGCATGCATACATTCATTCATACGGAGCAGTGGTGGCTTGGCGGTTAAGGCTCTGGGTTACTGATCGGAAGGTCAGGGGTTCAAGCCCCAGCACTGCCACTGTTGGGCCCTTGAGCAAGGCCCTTAACCCTCTCTGCTCCCGGGGCGCTGTATCATGGCTGACCCTGCACTCTGCCCTTGCTGACCCTGTTCTCTTCCTAACATGCGAAGAAAAGAATTTCACTGTGCTGTAATGTAGTAAAGACTCATGATCATTATTTATTTAACTCATGATAATTATTTAATTATTTATTATGATAAAGACTCATGATCATTATTTTCAGTAAGCACTTCATCCTGGTAGTGAATCCGTAGCTTATCCCAGGAACTCTGGGGAATGACCTTGCACACACACCCTTTCACCTAAGGGTGAGTTTAGCTCCTGGCATGAACCCGAGGAAACCCAGACACGGTGAAAACATTCAAAACAGCCCAGGATCAAACCAGGGACTGTAGACAACACTTCCAGTTCAAATCAGACCAAAAAATAAGAAAGAACGTCTCGTGGATGTTCCACAACCATAAATGTAACAATAAATGAAATTAAAAAATAAACTACAGTGACTGTGCTTCAACCCCTCTGTTGATTATTTTCCCATAACAGCACACCTCCAAGCACGTTATTCCATACTACCTGAATGAGTAGTGGAGATAAGCATTACACCTCTTTGTTTAATATATTTTCTAAAATGTGTTAAGAAATGAAACGATAACGGTATCGGTTGTTTCCTATCCGGTCATTAAAACGGTTTCACTGCTTGATTGGAAAATAATGACGCTTCCTTGGTTTGGGAAACGTGCTTAAACTAAAATGTTCATTACGACCCACCCTTACTATGATAAGAGTGTTTGAGAAGAGGGTGTGAAACATGCTGTCGGAGTTCCCACTGCTTTCTTCCTCGCCATTCATTCACACGTTCTCCGGTGGCCGGGCACTTCTTCGGTTTCAGAGAGCAGCTTTTCCACAACGAGAAGTGCCGTTCTGTCGGAATGCATCGGAGATTATTATAGTGTGCTTAATTGAGTTTCAAGACATGAGTGCAAACGATTCCACAGACAACGTTATCTTTACAATATCTTATGCTGAAATAGTTGGGGATGTTGTGTCCACTGTGTAGCTTCCCACAGCCCAATTAAAGCGGTATTCAGTGAAAGATGCCAACACTAGAACACGGCCTGACACTGGATCGCATATTCGTTAAGGCAAACGTTGGACAAAGGCAAAAAAAAACGCAATCCTCCGGAGAGCCTGTTATTCAGCTAGAACAGTTTTCCCTCGTGCACATCTCCATCGCAATCCTGTTGCGGTTCATATTTAAGAGTAAAATTCAATATCCATCAAATGAAGACCTTCTTAACATAGAACGCGCCTGCTGTCATTACCCTGTCCATTTCAACGGTAGCAGCAGCAGCTTAGTAATTGGCTCTTTTTTTTTTTAAACCCCCTGCTGGTGTTTAGGAGCCACAATTTTCTAAATGAAACTAAATGAATTCTGGTATGCAGTTACACTCTGAAAAACCCTTCATGGAGGTGTGAATTAAAATTTTACCAAGACAAAAATGACTCAAAATACTTTTGTTTCTAGAGATAAGGGAAATATAGATGTTTCTTTGTACAGCTTGGTAGACTTTTTAAAGAATCTGCACTCCTCCTACTGTTGTTGAGTTTCGTTTGTTCTACAACACTGGTGAATTCCTGAATTGGATTCATCAGAAGGTGTTGATTCATTTTCCACAACAGCATTTCAAATAATTGGTTTATATGAATGCACTCGCTCTAATACTTTACGATTGCTGTAGACACAGCTCATTCACAGGCTTGGCGTTTAAGGCTTTGGGTTACTGATCGGAAGGTCGGGGGTTCAAGCCCCAGCACTGCCAGCCTCTGGGTTACTGATCAGAAGGTTGGGGGTTCAAGCCCCAGCACTGCCAGCCTCTGGGTTACTGATCAGAAGGTCGGGGGTTCAAGCCCCAGCACTGCCAGCCTCTGGGTTACTGATCAGAAGGTCGGGGGTTCAAGCCCCAGCACTGCCAAGCGAAATAATATACGAAATAATAATAATAAGGCATCAAATGTTGAAACACTGACTTGAGAATGTTTTAAACATCCCATAATAATCATAATCATTGACTTACATTGAGAAAAAATGGATGACTAAGGGATAAACTGTGGTGTTCACAATCAAGACACCTTAGAAATTTTTTTTACAAAGGCCCTTGAACAAGGCCCTTAACTCTCTCTGCTCCAGGGGCTGACCCTGCTCTCTAACCAAAACGTCCTAACAAGCTGGGGTATGCAAAGAAAAGAATTTCACTGTGCATATGTATATGTGATCAATAAATCATTATCATTATGCTTTATGGCATGAGAGATATCTTGATTTCTCTTTAACATGATAAGCGGTATTTATAGCTGTAACATCAGTGCACACTATAGGGGATAGAAAAAGAATAGCTTCTCAACAGCCAGTCAAATTATTATGACATTTTACTTATCCATGCACGTCATAATTTATAATAATCTATAGAAACCAACGATTGGCAAAATTGTCAAATTTGTGTCTGTTTGTATTTGTGTATTATTGCTTGGCCCCCTGATAATCACTATGTACTTCAACAAATTTACAGAGAAGCAGTATTTGGCTAAAATAAACACAATATTTTTGAAACCAAGTATATTATAATGACCTCCTTACTATTCTAAATGTTTTCATCAGCCACTTATTTACTGCTTTTAAAAGGAAAGTAATTACCGCAGATTTTATTGGCTTCACTTAGTGAGGTCTACTGTTATATTGACTCAGCCTTCCAGAAACCATCTAAAAAACTTCACGTAATGGAACGGCCCTGACGTTTGCGGCAGGTTGCCAAGGAGAAATGGTAAGGGCAAGACACCAAGGGAGTGGGGGGGGGGGGCATGAATACTGAAGCAGGGCCTTCGCTTCCACTACAGAATGCAGACAAAACAATGGCGCATCAACACACAGTCCTCAAGTTAGCACTCTTCAATACTGATGACTTAATTCACGGCTGAATGAAATTACCACGCTATAATAAACGGGGGGGGAAAAAATCTCTTCGCCTGCCACGCTCATGCTTCCCAGTGAGGGACTCAAACATTCTTCGCGTTTCAGCTGAACAAGCCTGAATGGTTGGACATGATTGGGTACAGAACTCGAGCTGAGAGCAAGACACACAGGGGAGAAGTGGAAAGATGAATTCATCACCTGCTCTTACCGGGCCATGCTGGGAAAGAGTGCGCATGAAATTAATCGGTGCAATATCTTCCAGCCGCAACATGTTTGCTCAACAAAACAAATCCAAAGGTGCCATAATCACCTTGTAATCAAGCCCTGATCGGGGCCAGCCAAGGTTGAGAGTGAAATCGGGGTTGGGTTACAGTTAGGTTTGCCTGCGGAAGCCGAACAAAACAAAATATATGCAAGATGATAATCAGCATCGGTGGGGGAGTCTATCTTTGAAATTATCACCAAAAAAAAAAAAAAAAAAAAAGTCCACGTGTTCGCACACAAATGAATTCAATTCAGTGCTTTTACCCTAAAGGCGTAGAGACAGAATAAAGTTACTTTATTAAAGTCTTCTTAAGGCGTTTTCACATACACTCTTCCATTTGCTGAGTACGAATCCAAAGACACACATGGTAGGTTGACCGGTATGTCCAAAGTGTCCGTAGTGTATGAATGGGTGTGTGATTGTGCCCTGCGATGGACTGGCACCCTGTCCAGGTTGTACCCCGCCTTGTGCCCGATGCCCCCTGGGATAGGCTCCAGGTTCCCCGCGACCCTGAAAAGGAGTATGCAGTATAGAAGATAGATGGATGGATGGAATCGGACTACGAAAACTGATTTTTTTGCTTTGGTTCATCCGCTTTTTTTGGTCTGCTTATATTTCACACCGCTCAGAATCAAAAAGACGCTGGCTAAACGGGATGCAGGGCTGAAAACATACTTTTCAAAACACTTTATATGCTGACGCAAGAAGTAAACAAACCTTTGCCAAGTGTGTGTAGAGATCACTCAATAAATGATTAGATAACTACTAGAGATGCACGGGTGTATCGGACGTTAAAGGCAATCTTTCACACAGAGCGTTTAAAAACATTCGATGAACGAGGGCGATTATATCCTGTCCATCAAAAGAGGGCGGGAAAACACATGGATTTCGTGCTGCGTGTAAAGGAGATGTCTCTAGTGTGGAAAAACTGCCGTTTGTAATCTCTGTAATCTCTGCAGTGATATAAATTTACATCAATAGTGAGCAAAAGTGAAGCGGCAGTTTCAAGAGGCAAATGTATTTATTTATTTATTTTTTTTGTTGCCGCGCTACTCGAGCTGAATTAAAGCGCCAGGACACCGCTGAAAGATTTAAATGACGATGAGTTAACAAAAAAAGTATAGTAATTTATGGCAGGCTCAATTGATCGGCCTGCGTTTACATATAAATGCTGCCTGCAACCCAAGATACGCGGTTGGTTTGTGACTGCTGTGTTGAACACCTGCCAAAAGAACTGTCCAGTTTCAGTGAGCCGGTCCCCCACAGTGGCAGATTCTTGTTCTTAGCGGTCAGGAATGGAACCCGTTGTGGTCTTCTTCTGTTCTAGTCAGTCTGCATCAAGGTTCAGCGTGTTGTGCGTACGGACATGCTGGTCGGCTCACCACGGTTACCAAGAGCAGTTATTTGAGATAGCGTAGCCTTCCTGTAAGCTCAAGCCAAGCCTGCCTGATTCTCCTCTGACCTCTCTAGGCATTTCCGCCCATGGAAACATCACTCGGTGTCGGGTTGCTTTTAATTTTCACATCATTGGGTGTAAACTCTAGAGACTGTTGTCTGTGTGGAAAAACCCAGGAAATCGGCCATTTTCCCCCCAAATACCCAAACCAGACCATCTGGTCACTGACTTTATTTCTTTCTTTTTCTGAACTTTAACTGAAGCTCCTTGACCGAATTGACCTAATTTCTAGATTGTTGTCTCCCCTTACTTTGTGATGTCACTTACCCAGTTATTCTTTGTAAATCACCTTGCAACACACACTAACTGGATATATAAATCAGCCCTCTTTAGTTGACATCTTAAATCAGTTTAGCCCATTATTTAAGTCAAAATCGCATTCTTGTCAAACATTGACCGAGGCAAAATCATCCCTGCTCGTTTATAACCATGTGTATTGAAATCAGGATCAAAACGTTGGAAGGTCCACAAAGCATAAACACATTACAGTTAATATATCACAATTCTGAACGTGTACTACATTTTTTTGTTTTTACAAATCTGTTATGTATCTCCAGTAAGACTGTTGACTCCCTCTAAAGACAACGGGACTAAGACATTTACATGTACGCAGACATTTGGCAGACGCACAATACACGCATCTCATTCATACATCTGAGCAGTTGAAGGTTAAGGGCCATGCTCAAGGGCCTAACAGAGGTAGAGCTGCGGTTTGAACTCACGACCTTCTGAGCAGTTGACCAATGTCTTAGAGCTGAGAGCTGTTTCCGAAGTTAAATAAAGCAACACATATAGAAATGACCGTTTAAAATATAGACTAGAATTGTTGTTTGGGGGGTGTCCTTGTGGATTGTTCAAAATATGCTAGGGGTCCAGAGTTCACAACAGGTCTAGTGTATGAATTTTAGAAAAGGTAATAACGTCTCAAATGGAACACATCAGTTCTTTACTAAACTGAAAGTTTTCCCCTCCCCCATCCGATTAATCGAAAAAATAACCGGCCAACGAAATCGATTATGAATATAATCGTAAGTCGCAGCCGTAGAACGGACTGCATGTTAAAGTAGAGTATGAGAAGTCCTATGCGAAAAAAATGCCATTTTCCAGTTGATCAAAATTGTCACAGTGGACTGATTTCATACATTAAAACAAAAACACTAGAGTAGAGCTCTTGCCATTAATAAAACATCCAGTTATTGTAAATTATAGAACTGAGATGTTCATTATTTTCTATCTCATGCAGTATTAATTAATAAGAAAGTGTGCATGGAATTTCTCCTAGTATCTAGGATTAAACTGAAACAGTCGAACAGTGGATTTTTTTTCCCCCTCTTCCCGAGTGCCTGGTGTTTCCGCTAAGCCCACGTGCATATACGCGCCAAAACCTTACAGCCATTACAATTCAAAAATAATGAAATCTGCAACGTATATCTACAGGTCGATCTCGGCCTTTCTTCACGTCCGTCTCTTGCTCTCCCCCTAATAGCATTGATTACAGAGCTGCAGAGTGAGAGGAGGGTGACCTTTACTTTATGTCTCCAAAGTTTAAATGCTATTACTTTAATGTCATCGCCGCCTGTCCGGGTTTAATTTAATTTAATTAATGCGTTGATTGCCATGCCTGGGCCGTGTCGTCAAATCTTCCTTGGACGGTAACCTATTACAGTAAGTCTTCGAATTTCACACTTCTACTTCAGCTACGCAGGGTTATTCAGAAAGGCCTGTTTTAACCTGAGAATAATTAACAATCACTCTAATACCCAGCAGGTGGAGCGATTCAAATCTCAGACAACTAGAATAAATCCACCTACCGGTACATTATTTTGCGGGGGAGGTGGGCGGAAACCAAAGCACATGGACAGACGGTATTCTGAGCTCTGAAACCAAGGACCCTAGGGCTCTCAGTGGGGAACGGTACCTGCTGATACCCAAAGTATCATATTTTTTTTTCTCTAAATGTATATTCCAAGCCCAGAACCAGTGTAAAACCTGAACAAAGCGCAAGCCAAAGCGATTCATATAATTGCATGAGCAGAACTGAGCCAAATTAGCACCAGTCATACTCTGAATTCAGCCCAATAGGACGCTTAATATTTAAAAGAAGTTGTTTATTTTAGCATTAGGATTTTAATAGTTTAGGTTGTTGAAACATTTACATGGAGTGGTTTTAAAAACCCACTTGTTTTTAACGTCCACATTGCAAAATCAATACAGGAGCTAGAGCTACTGGTTCACTAATTGTACTCTCTCTCTCTCTCTCTCTCTCCTCCATGCTGGTGCAGTGATGAATAATGGATTAGAGTGGGCAAAGCATTCCCCACTGATCTGATGCATTATTAATAGTGATACTGTTACACGTTTTGTGCGTGGCTCAAATTTGTTCACAACAGCAGTGGCGATATTTTAATCCTCCACATTTGACCTTGCATTAGTGCGAGGGTTCCCATTTAGTTGAGTTGCATAAATGTTGGATTTGCAACGCTGCAGCAGGGGAAATCCAGACCAATCACGTGAAAGCTGAGATTACACACATGGAAAAGGAGGACACCTGAACTGATCACAGTGATTATAGTGCCTATGGCAACATAGGAAGACCTATGCTTTTCAGTACAGTATTGTTCTAGTTATTCCCTCATGCTGCCATAGGACCATGGCTGGTTTATGTATAGTCAGAAGTGCTTCTAAGAAATAATACTGGAACCTTCATGGGTGTAGGCTGTCAGTCCAAACCCAGAGTCGTGGTAGTAAACAGTCCATTAGGATACTGATTTTGTTTTGTTTTTTTGTTGCATACTCATATTACTTGGGGGGAAGGGGGGCGACACGACTGCCATTTCCACAGTGGGGTTGCCAGCCCGTCCAGGGTGTCCCTCGCCTTTTGCCCCGAGTCCCCTGGGACAGGCTCCAGGCTCCCCGCAACCCTGTGTAGGATAAGCGGTACGGAAAATGGACGGATGGATCATTGTTGACATAATATTTGTATATTGCATACGCCATGTTTTTAATTCAAACCCCAATAGGTGAGATGTGCTTCGAAAGAAAGAAAAGAGAAAACAAAAGAAGGAAAAATAAAGAAAACAAGCAAGCAAGAAGAAAGCCAGGAAAACGAACGAATGAAAAAAGTAAGGAAGAAACAGAAGAAAGCCAGCCGGGGGGGGTTAAGCAAGCAAGAATGAAAGAAAGAAAAACAGCGAAAATAGAAAGGACGGAAAGAAAAGAAGAACAGAAAATAAAAGAAAGAAAGATGGTCACTACTGGTCAAATACTGCGGAGCTAAAATAAAGTTTCGGTTTTGGAGAGTGACTTTTCCAAACTACCTCAGCAGCCACCACCTGATGTTCCTTTCTGACCTTCAGAAGCCCGTTCAGAAACATGCATAAATCAGGCGTTCTGTTCCATTCGTCGTTTCCGCTTCATCCTTCTTTAGGCAGCACAGGACAAAAGGATGTGATCTTGGATGCAGAAAGTTAAATAGCATCTGAGTGTTATTGTAAGAGTCTTTCAGCACCATGTCTGCCTCACGCTCCCCACTGGGTGAAAAAGGAAAAAAGACGTGAAAGAGATGGCCTGCCAGGTGAGTTACACCAGCTTTCATGTTGGCTTCTTTGTGACTGACAGTAACGTGGCACTGAACCCGCCCTTTATTTGACACCAGGGCTGCGCGGCACGCTCACCATGAACGCCGACACGCATGATAAAGCGCCTCTGACGCTTCCAGTGTAAGGCCAGGGGAGGTAAAAGTAACCGAGCCACAAGCCGAGGAGCTATCTGCAGCTTGTTTGATTGTTTGACAGGCGGTCCACTGTTAATGGGGCTTTGCTGATCGAAGTGTAAACAGGGCGGGGAATGATGGTGCAGCTTGAAAAGTGGGAAACTGAATTGCTGGTGTGGGAGCGATGGAAAAATAAGAGACTGTCAGGGCTGAATACCAATAACACCTCGGCATACCTGGCTGGGGAATTTGGCCTTAGGGTTTATGTGTAGTAGATCCAATAGACAGGAAACAGTACGGAAGAAATATGAAGGTATAAACACTTTGCCCGGGATAAAGTGTTTACTGAAGTTGAGGAAATGAACGCATACCAGGAATAACCATTGACACTCAGCAAATCTGTAGCGCGATGCATAAAACTATGCAAAGTTCAATTAATGTTCACGTCAAACATCCTAATGGTGGGAAAATGTGATTTCAGTGACTGACCATGACATGGTTCTTGGGGATAGTTTAATTCTTTCATAAACTGCCGATCTCCTGGGATCTCCATGGCTCAGTCTAAAACATCCAGCGAGTTCTGCAGGTGGAAACACCTTGTTGATGAGAGAGGTCAGACTGGTTTCGAGCTCACAGGAAAGCGATTGTAACTCGAATAACCATTCCTTTCAACCAGGATGAGCAGAAAAGCATCTCACAACACACACCACGTTGAACCCCTGTTTACACGGACAGTTTCTACATTTAGAAATGAACCCGTACCTAAACGCAACAGAACATTTCGACAACGGCATCATTCGGGAAAAGGAGCCATTCCTGTTCATTAAAAACGAAGCACGTCGGCTGTATTGAGTTTGGGTTTCGGTATTGAAAACGCAGCAGATAAATGTCAAATCATTTCTACGGCTGTCGGTGGAACAACATTGACAATAGAGGCACCTCAATTGAAATGCATCAGGAACTGTTGCCCTGGGCTAAAGTTCCTGTATTTTAATTTCCCAGTGGAAAGTTGGCTATTGGGGGGAACGTACAAGATCTCCTTCTATTTGTCCTGCATATTTGCAGATCCTATGCTCTCTCCTAATGCAATTAGACTGTCATTTTGACAAGTTTAATAGCTTGTGAATGTCAGAAAAATTGGTCAGATTAGCCATGCTGAGAAGCGGACAAACAAGCTTCTCGGTGGATCTGCAAGTGAAGCTGATGGACCTCTGCCCTCTGCTTATTAGCTAAGAAATAAAAAAAAAAAAAAAACAGTGGGAGGTGTTGTTATAAGAAAATAAATCAAAGACAGCATGGTGTAACATTTAATGTTAACTCCTGATAACACTTTAGTATGCTAAAGTGGTTATAAATAATCTTTCCTTCACCAGCCTCTCTTTACAGATGCAAAAAAAAAAAACTAATCTGACCAAGGGTATGAGCTAACAAGATAAATATCTGTTGATTTCAGGTTCTTTAAGAACCTTAAGCAAGGCGTATTGGATTCGGTTTTACTACATTTAAATTTACTACTGGTTTTCAAACACACACTTTGGCCCGCTCTTCTTTGCAGAATTGTGTTAATTCATGGGAGGGGTTCAAGCTTCATTTCGTATGGTTTTTGAGCCATGCGAAGGTGGACTCGCTCTTGTGCTTCCGATCAGACATGACTGGTAGAGAGCAGAACCATCAATTGTGGCAAGTCACCTAGGCAATGAAGCAGCAAAAGTATCCCACTAACACCACCATGTTTCACTGTTGGTATAATGTTCTTAGTGTGGAATTTTGTGCTGGCGTTAAACCAGTTGTACCAGGACCCATGTCTTCCAGAAAGTTCCACTTTTTGAATCGTCAATCTACAGAACATGATACCCATTTTTTTTTTTTGCAAATGTGGACCCTTTTGCCTTGTCTTTCTAATGGTGGAATAATGAACGCTGACTGAGTTCCTGGTCTGGGTTCTTTCACGAGTTCCTGGACGAGTGGTCGATGAGGAATTTTGGTAGGCTGGTCACATCTTAGAAGATTCAACCCAGGGTCCAAATTTTCACATAACGTCTCTCAGTATGGTTTACTGGAGTCCCAGAGCCTTAGGTATGGATCTTCAACAAAACTGGGTTTAAAGATAATTGAGTGGAAGTCCCACAGCTTTTCAAATATCGTTAGCCAATAAAACGATCCTGTGACTTAGGTCTTGAATGAATTATGTATATTAGTTTTCATTCCAATACATTTCCAAAATCCAGAGAGATTTTCATTCATTCAAAAGTTTTGAACAGCTACACCCTTCTAGAACATCTCGGACGGTTTGATAAAGGAAAAGAGTTGCAGTCCCACTGGAAAGCCCATCCACACCATAAGCCAGATGAAAGCACTGAGCTCAGGATAAGAGATGAAGCTGACATTTATAAAGATTGGTGTTACCGTCTGCAATTCCACCGAGACATTTCGACGACTCCTGCAGTCGACCGTGCCGCAACCTGAATTCCGAACACCTGAGAAATCAAACCCGATAATGGTTTTGTGTACAAAGCCCGCGGAAGATACCATCTGTAATAAACGTGAAAGAATTTCTTTCGGGCACTGGTTTCCTCGATGAGTTCCAATTCATCCCACCACCGAGAATGAACTTTATCTGGCAAAATGGATCGGTTTTGGCATTAATGCAGGAAAAGGCACTTTTTGAGGAAAAAGCGTTTTTTTGCATCAGGATTCCACCTTGAGGTCGCTGATAGTAACACAGTTCATAGCTTTAGTCAACCAGCTAGAAAACAACGTGACAAGCAAGCCTAAGTAATGCAGTGTCACAGCATGATTGCCATTTTAGCAGCCAGCTTTAATGGCAGAGTTAGAGAAGAAAGGAAAAGAAAGTCAGTCAAACACCAACCCACACACACACACAAACACACTTCACTTCTCAAGTGGATCATGACTGCAAAAATGGAACAAATTGTTCTTGGAGATGCTTGCATAGTTTTTTCATGTCGTGCACCACACATAAAGAGTCTTGAGATTTAACGACTTTAGTAATGAAGTGTAAAATCAGTGTGGTTCTACAGGGAGGCCCTGAATTCATGCTTGGAGCAACCTAGTTACAGCCTCGAGGCTTTCCCAACATCCCATAAAGCACAGTGTGGGGCTTTTGAGGTGTCCATAGTGCACATGTTCGGCTAGAACTTAATGAAGCATCCCATTGCAGTAGGATGATGGGACTAACCCTGGACAGCACTTCCATCGACTTTAAATCACCAGACCTATTCAAACTGTATCATCATCCATCAAAAAACAAAACAAAAAACAACTCCTTATGTCACAGACTCCCAAACAATCTGGTGAAATTTCCACCCACTTCTAAGACTAATGAGACTTCCTAATGAAACAATTGTACAGTTCATTGTGCACTAAATGCTGGAAGGGAAGGACAAAAATATAGCAAATTGGCATGACTGCGGTTGCGAGCACCTCATTAGTCTAGTTCAAGGCTCTCGGATTAAGTTAGCAACACTTTTCTTTTTTTGTAATGAAGTTTCGCAATGATTCGCTACATTAGGCACGTTAAATTATGTATGTTAGCAAAATACGATTTCGGCATTAGGAAATCTCTCGCCGCATGCTTGAGGAAGAATGTTAAAGTTCGTCATTTATCACTCCGACAAACTGACAGTTTCGGTTCAAATAAAAATAAAATCGAAGTTTTACGTGCATCAATTTCTATAGTAACAGGTCATTCGCAGAGACTTGTACGGTGGCCGTCGGAATACCTCGGGCTAATCATAAACAGACTTAAAAAATGAAAAGCGTCTGATAGTTGATATGATGAAGTGAGACGTTTATTTAACATGGATGGAAGGAGTCTCCAGTGTCAGGAAGATTTCCGCCACGGGGAAAGCCTTAACGACAGAAGATTTTTTTTTGGCAACACCACAAGCTGTATTTTTGTTCGTTTTTGTCTCATTATCTTACAATTACCGATTGTTTATTGCTGCTACAACGTAAACGGCAGACACTACACAACAGTAAATGTATCTATAAAGAGTTACGTCGGGACTATAAAACGATGTAGCTATGAACAGTCTGATGTGATGCGTCAGTCTTTAATAGATTAAACGTCGGAGCAGTCACCGATTACTGTGGGATGTAAGGAATAAAACATGACGTGGGCATGCTGTTATAGGAAAATAACCCACGAGGGAATAGCGCAATGCAGCCAGACAAAGTTGAGTTAGTTACACGTACCACCCTGAAGTCGATTGTTTTCCAACCTGCCAAAGGGTCTGCTAGTGGGAACTCTTAACAGAAAACTTTTTAAAAATCTGCCCACTGTACAAGTGAAATCATCCAAACAATAACATTAGAATGAGAAACAGTTGACACTACAGCTGACCAATCAGATCTGCGACTTCAACAATGCTGTGGTATAATAAAAAGTAATAAAACGCCAGGGGATGTACTGTCATTTCCCTATAACAGCACGCACCCAAGTGCTTTATTCCTTACTTATTCTAATCCCATAAAACTCAAACAAGCTATGAACTGCCGACAATCTTCTCCCGACAAACTCGACTGACTGCTTAGGTAGCAAGCAAAACAGGACTTATTGTACAGCCCCAGCCTTCCTCTGACAGCACCTCCATATCACACTCCACCAGAGCTTTTCTTTTATACTGGGCTTTAATCTCTACAACCAATCCTTGTTTTGTTGAGCCTGCAAAGCCGGTAAGCACAGATCTTTGTGTATCTCTCTGCTCCAGCGTCGGATTTGCCATACGCTACACGGCGACGGATACAATAGGAGAAGAAAGATGTCGGAGAAGAAAGGGTTCAATTCAAGACCCTGAATTCGATATGTGGTTAAACCCGAGAAAATAGGCAAGCTCCTTGCAGTAGACGATGAAGAAATGGAAATTCTTTAGTGCAAATAACCCTCTGTTTAAAGCCATAAAAGGTTACAAGAATGCAGTAATGTCGCACAGCCGAAAGGCAACAATCGAACAAATCTATAAGCACAGTCAGTAACAGTGATAATCTTCTGAATGGTGTGCGTTTTAGGGGTTGGAGGACTGGTTTTCAGCATGGCAGCATGTCCTGGATGTGATCTGATATGACGGAAATTTAGTACTTCTCGTCATCTCTGCACATCAGAGACAGCATGAAAATTCATCATTATACCATTATCATGACAATTATTTGACATATACATTGAATATATATAAAATTATTACCCAAATCATACAACGCAAGGTACTCGGATGGCCTTGAAAACCCTTTGGCTGTGCAATCCGCTACCGTTTAGACGTCTCTGCAACCACCCCTAGCATATTCGTCATTTTATCCGACCCGACACCTGTAAAACGTAGAAAAACATGGCATTGCTGACCAGAACGAAGCGAAACAACTATCTAGCTTTTCTAAGCAGCACCACCAGAAACACTGCTGCGCAATTGAGATTTTCCGCTCTCTCTCTCTCGGTCTATTACTACATGATATAAACTGACAGATATAAACCAGCTTTTATGGAAAAGTCACGATGTTCGAAACGACCAAACTAGACATACATTTCTTGCTCACTATGCGTAAAGCTTTATTTATTAATACCTACAATATATTAGCACATAATTAGATATCTGTTAGCAGAAAATGAACCGTTCAGTTATTAGCTGCAGGAAACGCACAATTTAACACTTTGTTAAGACTATTACGCAAATTATTGAGCATGAATTTATCATCCGAATTTACATCTTACTAATGTACAATCAGAAACATGTTATTCCTACAGGTCCTAGCTAGTGTCGAGTAGGCTCGCAGTGACTGAAGATAGTATTTGGACTCGCCTGTAGATTTGGCGCAATAGCTATCAAGTTAGCCCATTTATATGTCGGAAAATGTTGCGCCTGCATCTTTAAGATTGCCCAAAAAAAAATTAAAAAAAATTGTAGCCTATTCTGTACTCCTATACAACCCTTAATAGCCTGCTGTCTAACCTCGAAGCAGGGGAAGAAAACACATGAATCTGATGCATCCCTTGCTGCCAAACAGAGAACGCCACGGATGTCTTCAATTGCAAAACATGCATGTGGGTTTAAATGAAGAAAACGTGTTAGGCTACATCCCAAGCTGTTCAACATAGAGCACATGCACGCAATGTTTCTACAATTTACCTCAATTATGTAATGAGCTTAGTTACAGCTAATAACTCATCAGGCGTATTTACAGGACTGAATTTGCAAGGATTCCTGACTTTGGTAATAGGAAATTAAAAGATTAAAGGCTGTCATTTAAATGTGTACACGACACGTGGTATATACAGTCTTTTTTTATTATTATTATTATTTAAAATGGAAATACAGTTTAAATTTTCTTGAATATTTGATTTTCAGGATTCTGCACTAATTCCGGGGATAGGCTCCAGGTTCCCCGTGACCTTGAAGAAAGCGGTAGAAGATGGATGGATGGATGGATGGATGGATGGATGGATGGATGGATGGATGGATTCTGCAAATGTGTGATATTGACCATGTTAACGACTTGGTTTGTTTTCCGTCAGTCTTATACATTCCATTAAAGCATGTGTTCAGATGACACTATGATGGATTTGATACAGCATGAATCAGCAGGTTTTTACAAACAAATGGAGTCCACACACTGTCTTTATAGCAAAAGGGGACCTAGGGAAAAACGAAGAAATTCTGAAAACCATGTATTCACAGTTCCCTCTGAAAATATTGGAGCAGCAAAGCCAATTCTGTTTTATTCCATTTTTTGGGGGGTTTGAGATCAAAAGCTGAAGATGAGACGACAGATCAGAATTTCAGTTTTCATTTCCTCATATTTACATCTAGAGGTGTTAAACAACTTAAAACATGGCACCTTTTGCTTGAACCCACTCATTTGTTTGTCAAGTGACCAAAAATATTGGAACACGTCCCAAAAATATTGGAAATTTGCCTTTTTTCTTCTGCTTTTTTGTGCTGTTCCAATGCACTTAAAGGTAATAAACATGTGTATACCAAAACATTTGTCATTGCAACACTTTTCTGGGAGAAATGCTGCATTTTCTGGAAAAGTTCCAGGGGTGCCAATAATTTCGTACATGACTGTACTCTGTGTGTCAATTTACAGAGAAATGCATCCAAATTAATCTGGAGGAACTTCATCATACAGCAAGACAATGATCCAAAACAACCTGCCAATTCAACAACGGATTTAATGGGGGGCTGTTGGGAGTAGAAGGTTTTAGACTGGAGACGAGTCAAACACCAGCCCTCAACCCAATTGAACAGCATTTCACCTCCTGAAGAAGAGAATGAAGGGAGAAACACCCAACCCCTCCCACACCCCCACCCCCCCACTCCGGTTGCAAGGGGTATACAACCAAAGTGCTATTTATTTTTATTTACTTCAAGACTTTTCTGCACCTATGTAGATGTAAATACCAAGAAATAAAATCTGAAATGTTAATTCTCGTGTCGTGTCCAACTTTTGATCTCAAGCCCAAAAGTCTTTGGTGAATAGCACAAACAAATGAATTGGCCTTGTCGTTCCAATAGTTTCAGAGGAGACCGTAAATATTTGGAACTCATGTTACTGCTGCTAATAAAATAAAATTAAACTATTGAATTATACAATTGTTTAAAGTAAAGCATTGTCTAATAAAATGTAAAAAATAAAAAGCATTTTCACTAGTGGTCTCCAACTTTTTGACCCCCCTGGATGTCTAGCCACGAGTTAGCCTAAACAAGTGTCTTATTTGGTTCGAACAGTCCAAAACCAAAGTTATTTCTACTCTGTAGAGTTATGTTAATGATGTTGGAATGTGTCACATGATTTTAATACTAAAATAAAAACAGCCAAATACTTTAAGATGTCCAGTTTAATTGTGGAGGAGTGTTTACTTGGATGACACACAATGTACAGTGTGGCCAGCAGTGCAGCTCTCTCCTCATCATTCATTATTCATGTCTCAGGAACAGCAATACGAGAATTCTAGGTTTATTTCACATTCTCTGCCGTTCTTTGCATTATGTATCTCCAGGCGAGTCTACATGTTTTGGTTTGTCAGTGTTGCTTGTTGTGTCCGTGCAGGCCCTCTGTGATCTGGACTACTTTTCCACAGAGAAAGCTCTCTAAAGTGTACTGCAGCACCAAAGAGCCGATATAGACAAGGTTCTCTTTCTTCTGTCTGTTCTGGTTTGTAGTCGACTCGGACATCAGCATTTGGCTCGGAGCCCGGTCCACGCATTCGTGAGCGTCAGTGCAAGTTTTCAGGGAAGGTGAAGCAACAATCCCAGGCATCATTTTATTTCTTTTTTTGGTCTTTTCGAAATAGTCTTTGCACTTCTGATATATTTCGCTGGCCTTTAGGAAAGTTTAAAAGGTGCGTTCATATATCTTTTGTTAATG
Source organism: Ameiurus melas (assembly GCA_012411365.1). Taxonomy (NCBI): domain Eukaryota; kingdom Metazoa; phylum Chordata; class Actinopteri; order Siluriformes; family Ictaluridae; genus Ameiurus; species Ameiurus melas. The sequence continues at coordinate 15,362,356 of CM022775.1, forward strand.
ATTGGGATGAATAAGAAGGACGAGACCAATTAGCAGACCTCTTCATCATCTACTATAAAGTGACATTCTTTTCTTTTTTTAAATTCCCTCGGGCGTGTTAAATTTGGAAAAAAAATAAAATAATAAATGCACTACTTCTGTTTTACTTTTTTTTTTTATTGCAGCCAACCTATTATTATCATACTTCCACCAATCAAAACATAGTAGTTCCTTAATAGAAACAGCTAGTCTATTTATTTAAGGATGTTTTTTTTTTTTTAAATAATAATTATTTAATATTTTAATCAACTGAATATGTACTTTTAACAGTTATGTTCAGGGAAAACAAATTTGAATCGCTTTATTACGGCTTAATTTAATCAAAACCTTTAATATGAATGATAAAAACATACAAAATGGCAGTCATGGCATTATTAATGAGGTGGATAATTAGCATGCACAGAGCGCAACAAAGCAGTCTTGGTTTTAATTCGTGTCTTTTTATCCAGGGTTTCCTGGATAGAAATTTTAGGGCAAATGACCGCAGATGGACATTATGAATCTTCTATAACCGCAATCCTTCACCAAGCCTTGCGTTTGTAAATCGATATTTGCTAAATGTTTGTTTATTTTCAAGCTTGTTTTTCCAGGACCACCGAGTCAGTCACTACATGTTGTCAAGGAACTAGTGGAAGTAGATGGACGGCTTTATTTATTTATTTTTTCTGAATTCAAGATAGCAAAAAAAAAAATGCTAGCATAGCGCGCGCACACACATATTTGTAATATTAATTTGCAAACTAACTTAATAAAACAGAAGAAGAGACCCCACAGCGACTTCATATGAGGTAAAGCCCCCTTGTTTGGGAATCCCTGTTTAAAACATAGCGAGAGAAAATGAAGAGGCTAGCCAGACTCGAACAATAGCTTTTATTTTTTATGTTATTTTTTAAGTTGTGAATCTTTAGCCAATTACTTGCTGACTTTTTGCCACAAACAAAATGCACTACATGATCTTAGGTTTGTTTCTTTCCCCTAGCCTGTATTAACACACGAGCTAACTCGCTCACTTTCCAGCATTAAACTACATCACCTTAAATCACACAGGACTGAGCAGCACATTGCAGTTTAGGCCTGGTTGTCATGGGCTGGCTAATGATTTTAAAATTTGTCCAACTTGGATATGTTAGTAAAATGAAAAAAAAAAATATGCTATATATAATTATTTTATTATTTTATTTTATTTATTTGCTCCACATACTGTACACACCAGGAATACATTCAAAGGCATTTAGAGGAAATCCATCCATCCATCCATACCGCTTATCCTTTTCAGGGTCACGGGGAACCTGGAGCCAATCCCAGGGAACATCGGGCACAAGGCGGGGTACACCCTGCACAGGGTGCCAGTACACACACTCACACACCCATTCATATACTATGGACACTTTGGACACGCCAATCAGCCTAGAATGCCTGTCTTTGGACTGGGGGAGGAAACCGGAGTAAACCCCCTCAGGACAGGGAGAACATGCAAACTCCGCACACACAGGGCCACGGTGGGAATCAAACCCCCGACTCTGGAGGTGTGAAGCGAACGTGCTAACCACTAAGCCGCCGTGCTCCCCAATTTTTTCCCCCTTTTTCTCTTCAACCTGCTCAGTGTGTGTGTCTCTTTTTCTGACTCCAGTGCATTTAGTACGCATTTTCTTGTGTTTTGCATTTCAGTTACTACATGAAAATAACTAGGATTCCTGTCATTTAGTGAAGGCCTTCTGGAATCCCTGCCTCTGCTATAGATTCATAGTACATTTGCAGTTAAAATCAAAAGGTGGGTTTTATTTTTTTTTTATTCCATTTGTTATAAATAGCCAGAGAAAACAGAGGAAGTGTTTGCCAATTTCCTATCTGGCATCCAGCACCAGCACAGCTACTGTTAATGTCAAGCCTTGCATACTCGTAGGCTGATTTCCAATGTAGTTTTAATGGAATAATCCAAATTTGGCTACAGATGGAGAGAGACGAACTGAAGACAAAATAAATAAGAACATTCTGAAACTACTTGAAATACCTTCCGGCTAGTACTGCCAACTCGCTGCTCTCGTATCTTCATCTCTGCACTCCTATAAAAAGGTTGTTTAATGAGTTATACTGTAATTATATCATTTAAAGGTTACAGTGTGTCTTTTAATGCGAGGCCACTTTTTATTTAATACACAGAGGGAAAATGAACAAATCTGATCCGATTAGGTAATGAAGCTAACCTGAAAAATCACAGAATTTCAAATCGTACAACAACTACCACCCAACACCAACAACTTTAGAAGAAACATCTGTACAACTGCTCATTCATGCGATTTTATGGTTAGGGTCAGGGGTTAGGGTTAGGTTTTATCCAGTCGCGATTTTATCCAGTCGGCCAATCACGTGGCATGTATAAAATCACGCAGATGCAGGTCTTCAGTTAATGTTCACGTCAAACATCAGAATTCTGGGAAATGGCATGGTTGTTGATGTTCATGGCATGGTTGTTTATGGCATGGTTGTTGATGCCTTACAGGAAAAACATCCACTGAGCAGCAGGTGAATGGGGAAATGCCTTGTTGATGAAAGAGATCAGAGGAGAATGACGAGAGCTGACCGCCATGCTGCGGTAACTTGAATAGTCGCTCTTTACAACCGTGGTGAGCAGAAAAGCATCTCAGAACACACACAACCAACGACTTAGGGCAGAAGGGCTTCAAGAGCAAAAGTCCACAACGGGTTCCACTCCTGTCAACCAAGAACAGGAATCTGAGGCAACGATGGACAAGCCTCACTGAAACTGGGATTGGAAAAACATTGCATGATCTGGCCGTCAGCCGAACGTCTTCTACTAGGCGGATTGTTTAGCATGAACGGATGACAGAAGGATCGTTTCGGAAACAGGAACACGCAGCCATGTGGAAAGGCTGACGAAATCAAGCAAAATAAATAGCAAAATAAAAACCTGTCATATAACTCTCTTGCTACCACAACATGAGGTCAGCTCAGAGCTGGCCTGAATAATATATTTTAGATGTGATGCAAGAAGAGAACACCACATCTCATAGCCAAAACTTCAGCTAATCACTTGCTGACTTTTTGCTGAGGTCACAAGCATGATCTGCAACAGTGGGAAATGATCATTTTACAGGTCATCATTTGGCAGAAAATTCCTATACCAAAAAAAGGGAACTAACTTGTTTTGTAGACCCTTTAGATGTCTTTTATAGACACTTGTAGAAAAGAGCCTATAAAAAATAAAAATAAATAAAACGATCTTTAAATCAATTATGGGTGCCAATGTGCATATCAGGTACCTTTTCATGGCAGTTTTTTTTTTTCTTTCACATTTATGAGAGTGACTATATCTTTAGCCTTCTTCATCAAAAAGTCCAACTATACACTGATCAGCCATAATATTGAGTAGGTCCCCTTTGTGTCGCCAAAACAGTTCTGATCCATCGAGGCATGGACTCCACAACGCCTCTGAAGGTGTGCTCTGTCTCATCTTCCTCAAACCATTCCTGAACAGTCTTTGCAGTGTGGCAGGGAGCATTATCCTGCTGAAAGAGGCCACTGCCATTAGGGAATACCGTTGCCATGAAGGGAGGTACTTGGTCTGCAACAATGTATAAATAAGTGGTACGTATCAAAGTAACAAACATAGACATGATTGCCAGGACCAAACGTTTCCCAGCAGAACATTGCCCAGAGCATTGCCCTGATGCTCAGTGATGCCTACTGTCGATGCTTTCAGTGGAGGGCAGGGGTCAGCATGGGCACTCGGAATGGTCTGTGGCATACGCAGCAAGCTTTCTATCATAGCCAGCATGAAACTTTTCAGCAGTTTGTGCTACAGTAGCTCTTCTGTAGGATTAGACCAGATGGGCTAGCCTTCGCTTCCTTGGACCACGTCTTGTAAACCTCATGGGAGCTAGCTAGCAAGCCGGGTCAATTTAAAAATGCCTTCCTTTTGGCCATATAGTGGCCATGAGTCATTTGGGATTCAGTCTACGTTCTGGTCTGACAATCACTGTTACCAGTGCATTACCATTACCACGGCAACAACTGAAAATAAGGTTGGCTTTGTCAAGACCAGTAATCCAGAAAGGCGCATTAGCCGTTTTTTGTTTTGTGGGTTCTCCTCATTTAAGTAGATAGGAGCCTGTTCTTCTATGACTGGAAATAACTCCCCTGGAGCATTTCCAAGATACTATAAGGGTTTTGCTGTTTCAGACACATCACATCCATAATGCAAGGATGCCCATGACTCTAGACTTTACACAGTAATCTTTAAATATAAAGTGTCTCTGTTATATTGTTTTTAAAAAAGTTTTTAAAATGTCAAATGTGTCGTCACGTCCCTCAAAACAGTCCACATGACATCTCAACAAAATACACATAAACAGCTATATATATATATATATATATATATATATATATATATATATATATATATATATATATATATATATATATAAATAAATAACATGTGTATGCATTCTCCTTGTTATATGACAAGACAAATGACAAATCAGTCATATATTAAAGTCCGGTGATGTCGGTTGAGGAGCTCCAGTGTCACATCCATAATGCTGGAAATGCTGGAAATGCTGAAAATAAGCTACTTCTGATAAACCTCACGTGGATCATTTGACAACTGACTGAGCTCCTTTGTAGCCAATGACAAGTGAGGTCATATGTAAACAGTTCTGGTTCTGTGCTGCCTGTCCAGCAATTTTGTCGTTAGCTATTTACTGCATAAAATAAAGCGAAATCCAAACCCGTAAATAAAAACTGACGGAATCTGTTTTTCTTAGACTGAGCACTTCAGATGAATAGATCACACATATGACACAACTCAGACGAAGGGCCTGAAGGACATGAAAACGTTTGAGAACAACATTTACAACATCATAAAAATCGGCAGAACTAAACAGTATGCTATCGGCGTGCTAGCAGTAAAATGAACCGGCGCTTACAACACAGTAATAAAGTCCTAATATTGTAAACTTCCTTTTTGCAGATCGAGTCTGATTATTTCAAGAATTCTGGAACTTAAATCTAATCATGTCTGACTTTTAGTTTTACGCAATCTACTTATAAATTTTGCTGTGGGTCACATTTTTTTCAGTTGCTATACATTTCTTCTTATAGACTGATATACTGTTGGAAAGTCCATGCGTAGACATTTCCTTAGATGACGATGATTAATCTGAAGGTGTAATAATTTCCTGGGATTCTATTGATTACTACTGTAGCATCATGGTTTTAACTAGTTGTTTCAACATGACTCGAGATTTGATTATGTTTTGTCCGATTATGTTGGTCTGAAGTAGCCATTTTAGGACTTGTGTTACAAATATGAAGCAAAAGATCACAAGTCCAATGCTAAATGGAAATACCATAAGGAGAGCACAGACTAAAAGGGATGCAGAATAAAAGCTAATTAGCACAGCTTTCTCAATTCACTCTTTTTCGGTTTACCCAGAAAAAAGAAAAAAAAAAAAAAAAAAAACACTGTGCAATTGAATGAGAAAAGTGGTTGAACGGCACGTTCGCCGCTAAGGTCAACAAGCTAAAGACTAAAGCTCTAGATTCTTTCAATCTTTTGGAGTGGAGTGAAAAGGTTAGCGAGCTATTTGCACTGATGCATTCTATAAATCTGAGTATTTCCCACTTTCTGAATAAACCCCATCGGAGTATATTTACATAGAGCCGTAGTCAGATTTAAAAGTCAAAAGTTACGGGGGTAAAGTTTTGCGTATTCAGAGGCGAGTTAAGCGCCAACTTAGTATAGTGGGTGTACTTTTAAGATTGTGAAAACGGCCTGTGTCTAGTTCACATCTCCATGATTTTTCTTCAGTAGAAGCTCTATTGCCAAATACAGAGGAAATACGATTCAACTACTTACCATTTGATGACTGTGCAATTGAGCAGTCAACACATTATTGCAATCTGTAAACATAATGCGCCATGACTTTTTTTTTTTTTTTTGTAACCAACGGCAACTCTCTTCCCTCTTCTCCATGATGAATGAGAACTTCTTAGACTAAGCAGATGTGCTTTAAATGACTAAGTATAACCACGGGAGACACAGTCTTTCATCGTGGCTAATGTAACATGACAGTAAACAAAAAAAAACACTGAGTAATTAAGTGATATTAAGACATTGAACACTGGAGGGATTGTATCCGGAGTCTATGTTAACCACATACACCACACTTGTAGTCAAATGCGTGTCTGAATTCAGATAGCTTGTATTGGATGCTAATATCCAAACTAGCTCGTTATATCCACTTCCTGGATTGTTCCCCTTCCTCCTACTCCTCCTTTACAGCAGTTAACTTCAACATTCACTGAGCATATGCATCACCTAGTAGGGATGGGTTTTCCTTGGCAAATGGAACTTTGCAAGACGGAGGCATTTGTAGTCTCAAAACTCCTGAATTGGTTTGAGCAAATAAAACTGTTGACTCTTGGGTGGATAATCTCCATCCAGATATACTGATCCTGATACTCAAGTATCAACCAGTAAACAAGATCTTGGACCTTCAAATAGAGACCATTTAAATGTAGATAGGTTCATTATTTCCCATGCATCCTGGTCAGAGTCACCTTGCTTGAAAATAGCCTAGGTTTAGCTTCTTCCTTTAGTGGCAGAACTGGGGCAGCAGATAAAGCAACATTCAGGAATGGAAAAACCTTCAGGTATTCAGTAGCAAATTAGTCTGTAGGTCAGAGAACGTGGTCACAGTATATAAACCTCTTCCCAGGCCCGGCGATCTGTGGCATATAAACAGACCATACTTTGTTGGAGGAACTACTAAACGCAATGGTATTCCTTAAAGCTCTACTGACAAATACGGTTTAGTACCACTTAGCTGCTCATCATTGCTAACTGTGTCATTGAGAGATCAACTCTTGGGGAAAGGGGTGGCTCAGTGGTTTAAGCGACTGATAAGAAGGTTCAAATCCCAGTGCCAACAAGGTGTCACAATTGGATCCTTGAGCAAGTCCCTTAACTTTCAAATGCTCAGTTGTATCCTGTCAAAACTGTAATTTACTTTGGTTAAAAACTTCAAGCAAATGTCCACTCTTGGGTCCTGCTTGGGATGGAATTCCCCTGATTCCTAATATAAAGGTTAAGAGGCACTAAACCGTTAGGAAAGAAATAAAACGCTGAATCCATCAAGGGCATAAACTGTTCTCAGTTAATCAAACATGAAAGAAGGTGCCTAGGGCTTGCAAGATATTACCAAACCAGAAATTCCAAGAAGGTGCAAATGTGATCATTACCACCACATCATCAATATTTCATTCAAACCACATGAAATTGTCAGTCTTATGACAGCAAGCCACATCCCACCTTATGCAATGAGGAGCCCGAGCTTTTCTGAGCAATCCAGGTGCTGTCCTCGGTGCTGAACTTCAGCTGTAAGACAAGTTTCAGCCCCACTGTTTTGGACTGTGGGAAGCGGCTAGTGGCTCATAATCGCTTCCAGCTGCAGCTGCTCACTTCATCCCTAGAGTGGCTACAAAAACTCCGCTCCAACAGTAGCAAGGTGGGTGGAACATCAGATAAGTACTCTGGCCCTTTTCTTCCCTCGCCCACCAAAGTAGTGGACTCCGAGGACGGCTCGGTCTGCAGCTGGTGTACTTGCATACGAAGTAAAGACACACGTAAATATACTACAGATCGCCAATACAAATAACGGATCATATGCAAGTATATCTAGTATAATCCTCGTGTACAAACGGAGACTCCTTTCAAAAATGCTTCGTGAAGGTTGCCTCACAGAAAAGTTCACCGTATCAATAATTACACATTCCTTAATCCGTTTTTTTTATTTTTTTATTTGGAGTGTCCGCCAAACAAGTCTCAAGTTGTTAATATAGAAACAATAATGAACTAGAATGAATATATTGTTATAAACCTATGATTTCCAGCTGCATTAATCTCAGGGCTGCGGTTATGCCATGTTAATTCGACGTTTGGACGTATCCACTTTTATTCTTAGGCACAATTAAGCCCTGTACTGTATTTTCAGAGCCACCTCATTAAATGAAATAAAAACCAAAACACGTCACACACTGTTGGTTAATACGAAGGCAATACATTTGCACGAAATGAGATGTCAGTTTAAAGGACTCCCTGATGTTCTTTGGCTTATTATGCATTGGCTGGTTGAGCTGTGACCTGGCCACAGAGCCCAATGGGAATCTCATGCAAATGGACTTGACCTGTTGGCCCCCATGAGACACGTCGCTGCCTCTATAAATTAATACCATACAATTGAACAAGTCTGTCTGGTCTGGGTTCAGAAAGGGCACTGACTGGTGGCTCTTCACCCCATGCAGTGCTCACTAAGGGTCAGCACTTTTATTTCCCTGCCAGAATGACCAACCAGAGATGTCATGTCAAATGAGGAGGAGCTTGTTGGAAAAGTACCATATGAATATTCTTTTTTTTTTTGAAGACCGAGCATAGCAAGTCAAAAGAAGCACATCCTGGCCTCTATCGAGGTAGCTGCTATAATGTAAGTGATAACAGGAGGTAACTTGTATTGCAGACTTGTTCCATCGTTGGTTATTTTCCTTTAACAGCACGCCCCTGAGTGCTTTATAAAGGCATTGGTAGCTCAGTTGGACTACTGATCAGAAGGTGGCGAGTTCAAATCCTAGCACTGCCAAACTGCCACTGATGGGCCCTCGAGCATGGCCCCGAAACCCTCAACTGCTCAGTTGCATAAATGAGATAAATGTAAGTCGCTCTGCATAATGTTTATTCCTTACACAAGACTTGTCCCAATCTTCTGAAAAATAACAAGACTCGCACTCAAAAGACTGGCACGACAGAGATCACTTTCACACATTTTCAGATTCACCAGATTCTTTCTCTCGTTGAATCACACGACAAACCATTCTGGCCAAGTGCAACAGTATCTTAGATAACCAAATATTTCGGTGCCATCTTCCAAACAAGTATGGCCCGACGAAATCAGACTCCGATACACAGAAACGGACCAAATTAAAGCTAAACAGATGCTAGTCTAATGCCATACCACATTAGTAGTGCGACTGTATCACAAAAGCTCTGTATAAACACTCCACACAAAAGAAATGGCAACCGAAAGAGGGGAACAATTGTGAAACAAGACGGGTTCATTAATTGTTGTAATAATTGTGTTTGTTTAAGCAAAGCCTGATGATTTCTTGGATTGGTTCTGCTGGCATTTTCATTTCTTCCTTTCTCCAGTTCCAATAGGCGGATAATCCTACAGTGTATAATCCTGTTTGAGCAAATTTCACCATGCAGCCAGTCAACACAGCTGTCCCCAATTCCTACACGCGCGCACACACAAAAACACATACACAAACCTCTGCAAATGCTGACTTTGTGAAATGCCAAGAAGTATATTCCCAGGAAATGACCTTATGAATAGATCATTTAATGCTCTAACTGATCTGATCAAAACAGAAACACAAACATCGATGTTAAACATGGCAGCATCTATCGATCTTTGAGATTACAAAATGTAAAACCCGGCAAACGCCCCAACGAAAACCGAGAACAGCCAGCACGTCCGAAAAGAATACAGGTAGATCGTAATCTCTTGTCCGCGAGCCCTAATTAACTTGCTTACACGTTGGATCATTGTGCATGGCAAAAGCAATCCCTGCCCTCCTATCCAATCCATTAGACAGGAGTGTGACTGAGCACTCATTAGAGAGGAACGAAAATGTAAATGAACTGAAATGGGCACCAGCCTGTACTGTGAATGAGGCGTCACAGGATATTCTTTTTTGTTGAAAAGAGTTTCCAGCAGAGCTGTGGCGTGACTCAGCGTTTAGTGTGTGCCAATCAATAGTTAGTGAATGCTTATTAAGGACAAGTTAATAGCCACTCTGATGTTGTTTCTGTTTCTAGCATCAAAGAAAAATGCCACAGAAAGGGCAACCAGGACTCATCCAGTTAAAGATTTATGAAACATGCTTCAGTGGAGAATACAGAGATTGGAAGGAACAAACTGTCAAAAGACCGATCTCAAGAGGAGCAACGAAAAGCTTTAGACAAGTGAAGCAAAGTCGCAATTAAGATGAGGAACAAGCCAAGAAGAACCCACAGAGCGGGTTGGTTCGGAGTGACCGAGAAATGTGTGTTTCATTCATCATTCATTTACTGACTGAGCTTGACTCTCATTCCGGAGTTCAGATCTCGAATAATTTTTCACTGGTAAAGTATATGTATATATATATATATATATATATAAAAATAAAATAATTTCTATATTTTTTATGAATTATATAAATTTATGCTAAATGGTTTTTCTTTTGTTTAAAAAAATTATAAATAAAAAAACATTCAGCCATAAAAAAGAGGAAAAAGAAAACACATTTTACATAAATTTGTTCATTAATAATATACTAATTAATATATATATATATATATTTTTTTTAATGCAACATTCTATATTTCTTGCAGTTTATAATGTAACAGTTGATAGTGACAGTTTATTTTTTAAATTCTGAAATTTGTGTTATAATTAAAAAAAAAAGTAGATGTGTATTGTGACAATTTATCATAATAATTACTTTTCCCTTTTTGGCTTCTCTGTAACATGACAAGCTGCAATTTATCTCATACTTCAAGAGAGGGGAGAGAGAGAGAGAGTGAGGAGAGAGAGGAGAGTGAGAGAGGGAGAGAGAGAGTGAGGAGAGAGTGAGAGAGGGAGAGAGTGAGAGAGGGAGAGAGTGAGGAGAGAGTGAGAGAGAGTGAGGAGAGAGTGAGGAGAGAGAGGAGAGTGAGAGAGAAGAGAGAGAGAGAGAGTGAGGAGAGAGAGAAGAGAGAGAGAGAGAGAGAGAGAGAGGGAGAGAGAGAGGAGAGAGGGAGGGGGAGGAGAGAGAGAGAGAGAGTGAGTGAGAGAGAGGAGGGGGAGGGAGAGTGAGTGAGAGAGAGAGAGAGAGTGAGTGAGAGAGAGAGAGAGAGAGAGAGGGAGAGTGAAAGAGTGAGAGAGAGGGAGAGTGAGTGAAGAGAGAGAGAGAGAGAGGGGAGTGAGAGAGAGAGAGAGAGTGAGAGTGAGAGAGAGAGAGTGAGTGAGAGAGAGAGAGAGAGTGAGTGAGAGAGGAGTGAGAGAGAGAGAGAGTGAGTGAGAGAGAGAGATGAGAGAGAGAGAGAGAGAGTGAGTGAGAGAGAGTGAGAGAGAGATGAGTGAGAGAGAGAGTGAAGTGAAAAAAGAGAGAGAGGGAGTGAGAGAGAGAGAGAGAGAAGAGGGACAGTGAGTGAGAGGAGAGAGTGAGTGAAAAAAAGGGAGTGAGTGAGAGAGAGAGAGAAAAGAGAGAGGGAGAGTGAGTGAGAGAGGAGAGTGAGTGAGAGAGAGAGAAAAAAAGAAAGAGTGAGTGAAGAGAAGTGAGAGAGAGAGAGAGAGAGAGAGGGAGTGAGAGGATGGTGAGGAAATAACTACTGTTATTTTTACATACCAAAGCATGAGTAATAGTGTGTGCAGGTAACAATAATGGACCACATGAATGAGAAGTCAGCGTTGGAGAACAGGAATGAACTTGTTTTAAACAATATTCCACAACAGTAAATGTAACTATAAACGGATAAAACCTATAAAGTGCTGTCCTTACGATACATAATCGATACCGTTGGAACATGTCGGTCACATAAGAGGAACTTCGAGGTAGAAACGCCTCATTGTTGATTATTTTCCTAGAACAGCACACCAGGTCATGTTTTAGTCCTTGCACAAAATGACATCTCCTTTGTCTTCCGTTCCTGGTGGATTTAGAGCTACGTGTAAATAACGACGAGCTCTCCTGCTCTCGCACGACACCTCTTCCATGAGTTCACTGAGAAACACGTACATCCTTCTCTAATCAGAAGATGAGGAGCTCTCACCTTGAAGCCATAAAGCCTGGTGCTTCACCTTTTTTTCTTTTTTTTTTTGATTGATTATATTACCGTTCTCAAATATCTGCTCCCGGAACGGAACCGGCCTCGGTTTTACAGACGGCCGTAAATTCGGGTATGACTCGGGAACAAGCCATTAAAGGGAGCCGTTGAAAAGTCTTGTGTTTCTAACCTTCTGCGGGACGAAAACATAACGAGACACGAAGAGAAGCTTTCGCTTTTAGGAAGCTGACGGAAGCCGATCCCGTTCCTCCGGAGAGCAAAGAAATACAAGTCAATCCCGATCCCGACACTCGTTCTGCTGGATGAACAGAAGAAGAATCACAAAAGCCTGCTCTTTCCCAGTGATCACGGCGAGCGGCCGTTTAAATGTTTACTGCGGGTGAGGAGACGCCGTGCCCTGACGCTCCCTCCTCTGGCTTTAACAGACAGCTCGAGACACAGCCGTCTCTTCTTGTTTCAAGGGTGACATTTGACTGTTTGTTTGTGTTTGGTCTTTTCTTCCTAGGCCACACTCCAGGGGTGTATTTTAAATCACTGACAATAGGGTGTAAGGGCACAACCTCCTGTCAATACCCCATCGCTCCTGCCCTAAAGAGATTCATGTGCTTGACAGCCCCAGCGGAGTCACTAATATTCTCATCTCTGGATGACCCTTATGTCTGAACTATGGTACAGCAGGGGGGAAAGCAATAATCCCTCCCAGTCTGGTGGGGCTGAAAGGGAAAAGGACTGGGTGATCGCCGCAGAGACGCACTCAAATATACGCAAAGTAGAAAAAGATGGAACAGTAGTCTTCCATGGTTCCTCACCCCCCTCCATTTTCTCCGTAATTTGCTTACCTACTAACCACCAAGCAGGTCTTCTCGGTCATACGATAGCTACCAAACTGGGCAGGGTGACCTCGAACACATGCTTACTCCGAGACACGGAGAAGCCAGCCACGCAAACTCTTTCAATCTGGAGCTTACGCTACGTCCAAGGGCTCATAGGAAAGTGCTATCCGCCCTCTTCCACATACATCAGAATCACAAATCGCCAGTCTTGCTGTGACGGGTACGAAAGACTACGCCTGCCATCCTACCCAGAGAGCACAACCACGGTCAGCAGGATTCGAACTCGTGCTCTCCCGACAACAAGGGCGAACGCTTATCCTTGCGGGGAACCTGCGCGACTCACTTTTTTTTTTTTAAAAACATGAGCCATCGGCACTTGTGAAGCAGATATTCTGTTTCAACCAATCACATGGAACTCGTCAGCTGACGGCACGGCTGACGATGAAAACGGAACGTTTTACAGATGATTCGAGAAGGGTGTACGTGTTTCCTTTCGGCTTCAAGCTCAAAACAGATGTAGCTCACCTGCTCAGAGCCCATGCCACTAGTCGAAAGTCTTATCCACAAACTACTGATCAATGCTCGAGCATTAAAGGGCAAAGCAGAGGGATTTTATGTAGCCGGGCCTTCGTGAACTCTATCCGAACACCCCTGTGATGTGCTTCTTCCACAAACAAGGCAACCCCTTATTCCTGCGTAGCGCCATAATAACTCCGATAAAACGTTTTCGTACTCGTTTAATATTAAATGTATATAGGTCTCAGCAGTTCCGAACGCTGCATTATTCTCCGAATTTAATCTAGGTGGCCTGAACCGGTCCGGTTTAAATCATAACACCGGACAGTGCAAGAGAAGTCATATAAGCGTTCCATATTAAACCAGGTCCCTATAAAATTCATAAGCCGTGAATCACGTCAGAAGTTAGCTCGTAAAACTGTAATCTCGACAATTTGTTCGAAATACGCTTTCGAATAAACACTCTGCTTTAATAAGCATTATCCCACAGAGGGCTGGATGATTTGAGGACAGCACTGGCCGAGCGGGACAGCTAGACTAAGGAGGAGATGAGAATCTTTTATTTTATTTATTTTTCAGTTATCTGAAATAAAATGAGGTCTGTATTTTTGGTTTGTTTGTTTTTTTTTTACAGAAAGCTACGACACAATAAAAGGGTAGCTGTTTCGATTTTTTTTCTTTTTTCCGGATGCCGGTTGTGGTCTAGATTATCTGAGCATTGAAGAATAAGAAACTGGAAGATAATAATCAGTCATCTGTAGATGCGGTCCGTTCCGTTTCTGTTACTCTTATCAGTAGGAGATGGAAAGGGCGAGGAAAGACAGACTAGAGGACACTAGCAAGATCTGTGACACAAAACGTAATTACAGGAGGAACTAACAAACATTTTTACTGCACTGGATACGTTATGAAAATAAAAGGTCTTGGATACGTTGTTGTTGTTTTTTTTATATCTGTATGCTGAATCATTCCAATTTATATAAATAATAAAGCACTTCGGGTCATGCTGTTATAAGACAGTAAACAACGGAATGTTGTTGGGATGCAATCCGATGTGACGCGGAGTTGATTATTGATCGATTTTCCAATATCAGTCGTGTGTAACCAAGGGTTACATTTTTAAGTTGATAAAAAAAAAATGTAAAATAAAATTGCACAGCATTTTCTTCATTTACAGTCTCACTCATTCTTGTGGAACATCCATGAAACAAGTTAGTTCCTGTTATAGCATCAGGACGTTCCAGCGGATCCAGCCATTCCCTTACCAGACTCTCCAGCGTGTCGTGTTAAAGAGAAACCACATGTCAGAAAACCTTACACCTGACTTACAGGTTACAAAGTACAAAGCACTGACACTGGCGACTTTTTCCAAAAATACTAAGAATAGAAAGTGTCATCATAGCAATTGCACACTTTTTTTTTTTGGTATCCATTTATGGGCGCATGAATGCATTATGAAAGTTTTTATGGGAGGGGCGTAGTGGGGGGGAGATTGGGACACGTGCGGACATTTTTGTTACTCTTGGCTAGCTTATTGTTGGTCGGAAAACGCAATAAACGTGTGCATTCTTCACAAAAGTGAAGACAACAATGACGACTTTTCAGCCATTTGTGGTGGTGGTGTTCTTTCTGTGACTACCTACCGTGGACTTTTTTTTCCGTTTGGGGACGTACAAGTCTACAAAATTCTTTTGGAATAGAGTGGCAGTTGGCATTTCTTTTGAGAGAGATTAGGATATTTATTCAGCCACGCTGCTTTTGTAAACACTCTCGTTCCATAACATCCTGAGATGCTATTTCTATGCTGGCAACCACAAGGGAGGACTAAGACTTGTCATGTGCAGCTGTAAACAAGATTACAATATGATGGAATATGATTATGCTTTGTGTAGTTAACAGTATGTGATAAAGACTTTAGTAATGGTCCATTGCACAACATATTAAAGCGTAAATCATTTCTCTGAGCAGAAATACTGCACTTGGTGGCTTCTACCAGCTACTTCGTCACTGGATGTGTGATGAAAGTCAATGATTCCACAATCGGTAGTACCTGATAAAAGGACGAGTATACTATCCGGCCCTACTTAAGAGCTAAATGAATGGAGGACTGGATAATAAGACACAATGAGACGAAGACAAAATGAGGCTGTAAATAAAACCCTCTGGCTTCTGCTTGCTAGCGCCCGGGCACATTAGCGCTCCCCGTCATTAGCTTCACGAGCTGTAATTTAAAGAAATGTGTGGTCCTCTAGGGGATAGCGAGGAACAAGTCAAAAGTTTTTCCCTCCGATTCATCAAATAACAATTGTTTTATTAGGGCACACATTGATTACTTGCAACTTCATAATGTGATCCAAGAAAAATACAAAAACAAAGGAGGATTATATTCATCTCGGCTCAGTCGTAGCAGGTTTAAAAAAACAAAAACGAATGCACTTTCTGCCAGTAGTAAAGATTAAATTTGCTCAATCATAAGCAACTGAACGATAGCATTTTTAAATATGTGGAACAAAACTTCTTAGTTGTCGAATTTTCTGTCTTTTCTTTCAAGCGTGCATTGACGGGTGATTGCGAATACTTCTTGTTGAGGTCGCAAACACGATGTGCTACATTAGAAACTACGATGGCAGTCTTTATTCTGTATTAGTGCACTTAGCTAGCTAACATTAGGTTAGCTACCGCTTTTCAGCCTCGTCCAGGGGTATTTAAAAATGGCATACGGGGGACACCGGGATACGTGAAGCATAGCCATGGGGTTCATGAGTTTCTCATTTCGTTACAGTGGAGGAAATTCCAAGCCGCATAAACAAATTATGTTATGTAAAGGTTAAAAGCACCGAAGCCGAATCAGGCGTAATGTGTTCTGTTGGTGGAAAGGTCCGCATTAGAACGTTCTGTGGCATTCAACATAATATTATGTGAAAAAATTTTAATAAAGTACATGAAATAAATCCATACTGAGGGAGCATGTGGAATTTCTTATACAGTTATCCCTGGATACAAACAGGTTGAGAACCAATGGCCTAGTCAATTGGGTACTGGGACTGGAGAACAGTCCCAGTTTTCCTTGTCTTTTGGGAAAGTTATCCTTTATCATTTGTCCACAAATGCTTCATATCCAAAAGCGAAGCATATGCTGGGCTGAGTCCTGTTTAAGGACGTCCCGAGTACATTTATTGTCTGCCCTTAATTTGGATGAGCAGCCTCCTTGCGAAACGCAAACGGAGTTTATCTTCAGAACGAAAATCAATAAGTAGTCATGCTTTGCATGTTTTCCCAGTGGTTTGGGGATTAGAGATGACCTTCACAATGTTCTCGAGACAGTCAGTTGAGGTTAGGGCTTTTTATTGAATCTACAGCACATCACAATCGCTTAGGCTGAATTCATTTGGTTATCAATCAAAGTAAAGTGTTCCCTCAACAATCATTTGGCTTTTCCTCTCTGTTGGCACCGGCTCCGTTCGAGAGTCTGATGGGAACTGGTGCTGTAGAGATTATAAAATGCAGCACAGCTTCGTTTAGCCCCATTAAGCTCCCAGGATACTCTCGTAGCTACAGTTTTCCTACTCATTTCGTTTTTGTTATTAAAGGAAATAACATGCCTTATGACGGAGATGAATTGCTGAAGAAGTAGTTATTACTTCACGGTTTTATATATTATCTTTGGGGGGAAAAAAAACACTTCTCTATATACAGTATTTAATGTTTTCATATGTTTTCTCTTATAAAAGCAGCAGCCACAAATGTAAAATGTGCGGGTTCTATGAAAAGACAACACCACAGGGCATGTACTGGTAGAGGCCAAGTTCTGCTATAAAGCATGTTTTCCGCAATCTAATTTTCATTTTTAATAGCATGCGTGACCATATATTTTATACCCAAGTATGCACAGTGTCAACAATATGAGTAACAGAACTCATTACTCCGTGTATTTTGGTGCGGCCTCGAGTACACACTGAACGAACTCTGACGAAAGGTTTCTCCAAGGGGAGCGGCTTGGCAAAGAACATTAAATGGAGTAAACATGACCTTCCATTTAGAAGATTAGTCTTATCCCCTAACCCACATCACCTATTGGCCAGAGATCTGGGCAAAACGTACACCAGGCTTAATTCAATAAGCACTGTTTGTGAGACATGCTCTCCATATGAATGAGGGGACGAGGACATCGGCACATACGGCACGGCAGACTTCAAAACAACCTAGAGAGACGCTCTGAAAGGGAACTGTTTAGGTTAAAATCTCACGTTTCACTTCTAGAAGTCCAAAAACATCGCCGTTTCTCCACTGGCTAATCACCTGCATTTACTGTATGTAAATTATTTAACCGAAGGAAGCTCATCCGGACATTAGGTCAGCAAGGGACGACATTCCGCGAGGCTTTCGCCGATTTTTCTATATTAAATATTGCGAAGTGCACCTTTAAAGTTGTCGACGAGAATGTGAGTGATGCTGAATAAACAACTGCCGGCAAAGAATCTCAATAATTCTCACATTTGCACATATTTGCATTTTGGGTTATGATGATATACAGTCAAAGTGATCTTCACATCTTCAGCATTTAGCACGAGCCAGCAGTGCTGGAACGTAGTACTGCTTTAGAGTAAATGTGAAATTACATAATGGTGCGACGCGGGGAGGGGGGGATTAGGGGGGAAGCACAAGCTTATGTCAGCATGAATCTACATCTCCTAGCTTAATCGCTACACCAGCTGATGTATCAAAAAGAAAGTCGAAACTATATTCAAGCATCAATTTTGACTTGCTTTTATCGAGTTCTACTACTGGAACATTAGACACGTGCCGGCTTTAAACCTTCATAGGAGCAGTCTTGCAATGGTATTGTCTCGGGTAAAACTCAAAGGCAGCTCAGAAAGACGCGAAATGCTCACAAATGGAACGCGGCATAACTGGGGAAATCCGATCATCTGCGCATGCCACCTGAGGATAATTCAATTCAGTTCCAGAGCTATTTTTCCCCAAATGCTGTTTTCTCGTGGACGACGGAAGACGAAAACAATCCGCATATGCGAGGATGCCGCCGAAATTACATGCAGTGACCCCTGTTTAATGTAGCCTGTTAATTATGGACGCTTTTTTTTTTGGTCCTCTTCGTTGTTTGTGGCCTTTGATTGAATACAGTATGTTCCTGTAATTACCCTGTGTTTTGACCCTCGTTCCATCCACTGTGCCCAAACGTGTGTTTAATTGCTCGGAAAAGAAAGATGTATTCCTTGATTATTTCATGCAACATTTATTAGCCTTGGTTAAAAGCTAAAAAGAAACACCAGCGATAAGATTACATTATCTCGACAGTCCTCAGGCGGACTGCTATTCTCAGAGCGCTGGATTGCTTTTCCATTTCCCATTACTGCATATTATTCTGGAAACGGTAATTTAGTATTTTAAAAAATGACTGCAGTAGGGTTATTCCCGACTCCAGAGTGAAGGATTTATGCAAATAGTTCAAGGGTCCTGAAAAGTCCATCACAGCAGACTGATTTATAATTGCAGCCGAAAACATTTCTATAATTACGAATACATTTTGAACCGATCTTTTCAGTAGGGTCATGGCTGTTTAGCGGGTACTACAGTACAGTTGAAGCGTGTACGATGTAGCGGTCTTTCGCTTTCGACCAGGCGTACAACCCTGCTGCACCCGAGGTAGTCGCAACTTTGTGGCAAGAGTTTTAGCTGCGGCGTTTTCACATTTCGAGTTCTGGTGACTATGCCGGTCAGCATTTTCATCTAAAGCAGGGGTTAGACCAAATGCTAATAAAACTGGCCATTTGAAGTGTTTACTTCTGCCATCTTTATCGAGGTCTTTGACTGGTGTATTCACAAATCTCAGACTTAAGAGCCAATAGAAAACAAAACGACAAGTCATTTGCATTTCTGAGTCGATAAAAAAAAGTCCTTTTTACGTAGGTAAATATCAATTCAACCAATACAAGCATGGTAGCATGGAGTAAACCAGGGTGTTTGTGGTAAAATTCCATTTTTTTGTCCTCTCTCTCTCTCTCTTTTTACATGCTAGGATCTTAATCTTGTAGCACCTCTGTTGTGGGCTTTTTTCTTTTCTTTTCTTTGAGAACAGAAGACTAATAAGTCTTACTGAGACAGAGAGAGAGGGGAAGACATTACCAATCGATGAAGATTTCATATTGTTGTTGCTCAAACGAACACAAGACAGCTCATAAATGCAAGCCAACTTCAACCCACACAGCCGCTTAAAGGAGGTTTTATGTAGGAGGTTTAGCTGACTGAAAAGATAAAACCAAGAGCACCTGTCTGCTGCCTTCTCAGCTGCTGCGCCAAAATCCAACGAAGCCGAGATCATATCGCACTACTTACGGACAAATCCTCTAAAAGCAGCCTCAAATTGTCTCCGTCTTTCGGGTTTTGTTCCGTTCTCGTTAAATATTTGTGTATTAATGGAGTAGATTTACACACCGTCTGTGTGTAACACGTGCGTCGGTGACTGTGACTCAATGATGGAGTGGATGATGGTGTGACTGGTAGCGTGTCCACCTTCGATAAGGCAAGTCCCAGTCGGTGTTAGTCAAGCAGTACATTTTTAGATGAATCCTCTTCTGGGATCGAGCTTATCTCTCTGGCTTTGAGAACCAAGTTCTTATGAAAAGAACATTGGAAAACAGATGCTGGGAATCTGCACCGATCCTTCTCTTAGTCTGCATCAACCTGTAATTACGGCTTCTTGCTCTTTCTCTCAGGGGAAGGACATGAAGCTCTATGGGAGCCGGCTCAAGATTAAGTAGTGCAAACAAAAACAGCAGGAGTGTTAATGGCATCAATTGGCCCTCAGCGCACTAACACCTTTGACTGCCCCCCCACCCCCACCCACACTCTTCTCCTTGTCTTGGAAGGAGAGCTGCCAGTGATTGAGTGAGGATGCCAATATGTGCAAACTCACTCTATGGGAAGCTCCCCCAAAGTGCTGCTTAAATATTCCTTATTAGTGACAGGATTTATCCATTATCTAAGAGACTGGGAGGCATGGGCCTACTCCAAACAGGAGGTTCACCGTGAATAAGACAAGGCAGATTTAATCTGGTATGGATTTACATTAGGGGAGGACGACACCGGTGTTTATGCTGAATGAATTACATTTTTGATTGTAGAGTTTGACATGAAGAGCGCTGGGCAGTCAAACTGAAGAATATCAAAGGAAAATCTCCTCAAAAGTAATAAATGTCGAAAAATGTTGAGTTTTGTACAGATGTGTGTTATTCCTATTTCCTCGACAGGGGTAACAAATCACTCGCCTGAGTGCCACGGAGAAGCAGATTTCATGTCCGGGCTACTTGTGTTCTTATTTTTATTTGCCCAGCAGACAAGTACACTATATGGCCAAAAGTTTGTGGACATATGGACCATCCCATATGTGGGCTTTCCCCTAACTGTTACCACGAAGATGGAAGCACATAATTGTAGAGGATATCTTTGTACCTTTGCAGCATTAAGATGACATGCTGACAAGGCAGGGTCATGGTACACCTTGACTGTTTACTGCTGAAATTGACTCACCTTCACCTCTGAACCAGAGGCTTAAAATATTATTATTATTACTATTATTATCAATTCCTTAGATTTATTTAGTGCTTTTCTAGGCACTCAAAGCGCTTTAAATTGTATTGGGGGGCTACAACCACCACCAGTGTGTAGCATCCACCTGGATGATCTGCCGGTAGCCATAATGGGCCAGAACTTCTGACGGTGGAAAGGAGAGGAGAGTGATGTAGCCAGTTCGGGGATAAATAAAGGCCAATGGGGGGATTTCACCAGGACACCAGGGTTATAACCCTACTCTTTTACGAGACGGGTCCTGAGATTTTTAATGACCACAGAGAGTCAGTAGTCTTTCGGATTAGTTAACATCTAATCCGAAAGACAGTATACTGTCCCCATCACTATAGTGGGGTATCAGGCCCCACACAGACCACAGGGTGAGCGCCCCCTGCTGGCCTCACTAATACCACTTCCAGCAGCAACCTCAGTTTCCCCCAGAAGGTCACCTATCAAGGTACTGGCCAGGCTCAACCCTGCTTAGCTTCAGTAGGAAACCAGGCAAGAACTACAGCGAGATATGGCTCTGGCATCTCTTCCTGTTGATGGTGTAACTCTGCAATATGCTGGTTGGCTCTCATTCCGAGCAGTCACATAACGTGATATTTCTTCTCCACAAATGCCTCATATATATTCACTTAGTGGCTGTTTCTGCATTCATAGGAGCTCTTGCTGCTCCCTGCCCGCGACTGCATTATGTGTGATAACTCAGTCCTGGAGCACTTAAGTGATGCTCAATACCAGTGTGCTGCTTAAAGAGGGGGTGAAATATTTCACTCATTCCACTGCAGACACTTCTTATCACAAGCGCAGTTAAGTAAAAGTCTGCATCTCCAGAACCTGACTGCGAGCAGCATATAAACTGCTGTACGGACGCTGCAGCTGTAGGGAGGATGTCAGGACTATCCAATCCTTACCACACCACAGAATGGAGACAGACAGGGCGCTGAAGAGGTCTCTAGACTGCATCCTTATCAACAAGAGTCCTATTTTAAATCTCAGAGCTTGATGAATTTGGTGTGTCAGGAAAAGCATGAAACCATGAGACAACAAGTGTGTTTACATGTCTATCAGATTTTAGACAGTACGAGGCGTACTGTAAGCACAGGGATTTGGAGGTGAGAGCCGGCGAAGTAGCTTGCTGGCGTTTACTGAAAAAGTAGATCAAGATTTCTAATCTAAGGTGTAATTTCCCCTCATCGTTAACCTGATATCTGAATAATGTTCAACGGAACTGCCATGAAGGTATTTGATTCATATGGAAAGATTGTATGATGGTAGATAAATGATTAAATAACAAATGGATGTCATCACTGCTCCTGCTGCTGCCTGATATCCACATGAAATATGTCCCCCTCCCAAATTGAACTGTACAGACGAGGAAAACGATCGTGATTTCTAGAACCAGAGTGGACTGTATACGCAGCAGTTTATGGTAACTACCCTTTGGATATTCAAATCTGTTGGTTTCTTTTAAACAAAATGTTCCGCTAGTTGTGATGGGTCAGTGGTTAAAGGTCAGTGGTTAAGGTCAGTGGTTAAAGGTCAGTGGTTAAGGTCAGTGGTTGGGTCATTGAATAAGACCCA
Organism: Ameiurus melas; assembly: GCA_012411365.1. Classification (NCBI taxonomy): domain Eukaryota; kingdom Metazoa; phylum Chordata; class Actinopteri; order Siluriformes; family Ictaluridae; genus Ameiurus; species Ameiurus melas. Next base: position 15,384,802 of record CM022775.1, read on the forward strand.
GTTCCATCTTGCAGCAGCTAATTGAGAAAATGTTCATTTATACCATGCAAGATATTACAGTACTACTCGAAATATGTTTTACAGGTGTTTACTGGAAATCTTACAGTGCAGTACTGTCAAATTTGAAGCTTTTCCTTTTCTTGGTTCTTTTTTTCCTCGTTTAACAGTGTAAATTCGGGGTGGTGACACTTCGTGCACCACTTTGCACCCAGCCCCATTATTGACCTAAAATATCATGTCCCCGGGTGTTCTATTCCTTACGAAACTCTGTACAAGATACTCGATTTAAAATCTGCCGACACTTTAGTTCACCTCTGGAAAAATGTCTTTAAACCAACAGCTGGGTAGTAGTGCTGTGCTTATCCAACCCCCCAACCCCGTTGTTGAATCCCAGATGTTGTTCACTGGAATTTATTAGACTTGATACAATCAGGAATGTGATAAATAAATAATATTAATAAAAACCTTTATAAATAAAGGTTTTACCCTCTGTAAACAGCATATGAAGTGAAATCAGGAGGTTTTCGGGATTTATTAAAGCTTCGACGGCTAAACGTGAACACACGGTCGATTACTGCGGCTTTCTTCCAAGACTTTTCATAATTTTAATTACGAGTTACTTATGTAATGTAGTTTTTTTTTTCCTGCTTCCCACTGTTTATTACAGTGGAAGGAGAGAAATTTGGCCTCCACACTCCACATTTAAAACGTACATATCATGAAAGAATTGCGTGATTATCATTATGATGCCCAAAGGCCCCGTAATGTTCTGCAGCACTAATTATTCCCCGTATAGTGAGAAAACCACAGTATTTGGCCACATCAAGAAAATTATGCGATTTCTGTTTACTCGGAAAAGCAGGCATTACTAATGTGCGAAAGATTTCCTCGCAGCGTGTGGATTGTTTTTGCGCTTTGTGCTATGTACAGGAAGCAGACGACACACAGCCCTCATGATCCTGATCCACAGTTTAAACAGGTGAGTAATAACGGTGCACTTAACGACTAATTAATACTGTTTTATTATTTGAAAAAAAAACTTTCTATTTCCACTTAAAACATAGCAGACGGTTGCTCCGCTTACAAAAGGTACCGATTCTTAGAATCTGAAGAGAGGATAATACATCAGTACGAAAAAAAAAAGGAAATTCTAAAAATGATATTTAATTTCATGTTTAAAAAAAAATCCAAACAATGTCTTTTGCGCTCTTGTCTGAGGTTCGCGAACAACCAAGAGTTTACGAATACTGTTTATCATGCCCAATATTAATGCTATTAATGATGGAGCTTAATATAACCAGAGTGCAGTCTATGGTAGAAATGAAGATGGAAAGCCTGCCAAGATGACCGCACTTACTCATCCAAGGTTAGACTACGAATCAATTGATGGTCCAAAAAAAAAAAAAAAGGAAAAAGAAAAATGTTTTGTGATATTTTATTGATTCCACATACCGGCAGACCCACAAAAAGCCTTCTTGAGAGGAAAAATGCCTTGGTAGAGAGGAAAACTTATAAATATATTAAGGAAGCAGTTGAGTGCAAGACAAATGTTCCTAATTTCGTAACACCATGACCTCACTGTGAGGCCCTGTGTCCAACACAGGTAGTACTGGAGGATATTAGACCACCCACTGACGTTTCCGATGGAAGACTCCATTAGATTTCATAGACATACATATACTTTGTAAATTCTACTGTAAACATGATCAGCACTATTTAGAACCGAGGACCTGAACACTTCCGGCCCACATCCATTTAAATAAATAAAAAAAAAAAACAGCCATGCCGTAGTTGATCATGTAACATCATCCACTGCCCTGATATCATGTGTATGTAATTCGCAGAGATTTGGCCTACGGCTGATATGCATATCCGTTTACTTACCCATACAATTAACGTACGAGCAGATAAAATGTCATATTAGCATATATGAATAAATTAAACACTTGCCAATTAATCTCGTCTTAAACTACAAGGATCTTCTCCAGTAAAATATTAAAGCGCATCATTAACAGGAATCCGAGGCTACCCTGGGAACACTTTGAAAGAAAGACCAGGTGGTCTTCGACTGGTCAATTTTGGTGAGCCTGTGCCCAACGTAGCCTTAAATTCCTGGTATGACATTACATCAAGCTAAACTAAGCTTAATATCCAACTTCTTATGGAGAGGGTCTGACCGAAAACATGCTGTTTTAGGAACTGGGCAGGGCTTAAGGTCAGCTTCATGTGTGGAACCAACACTGACTTTCAGAGCCCCTGGAACGTTCAGAAGCAGCCCTGCACAATGCCGGGCAGCCGCTTTTAATAATCACTGTACGCAAATCAAACACATTCCTATCGTCCTCTCACAGGACCAAAAAAAGATTCAATTTCAACATCTTTCCTTATTTGCTGCCACTACGGTATGTACCTTGTAATAAATGCTACATGGAGCCTTGTTCGAGTCATACGGATATTATTATATTAAAAGGACAGCAGCATGGAAATTTGGAAACTGTGTACCACCGTGGTGGTACAAGACAGCGTTGCCGGTCCCAAGCCCGGATAAAATGGGAGGGTTGCGTCAGGAAGGACATCCGGCGTTTAAAAAAAGAAAAGAAAAAATGAAAAAGGTGCCAAGTCAAGATGGGTGATCCGCTGTGGCAACCCCTAACCGGAGCAGCCGAAAGAGGAGGAAGCATGGAAATTTGGATATATAAATGAAGGCATCTCCATGGAAGAGATACAGAGTCACATCTGCATATGGCAGAGATGAAGACAAGTTTCGTGCAGTTAAATGTCAGCACAATGACAAGAGTGGAAACACCAAAAAGTTAAAGTTCAGTTAATGTAACGAAGAAAGAACACCGACTCATTTTATAATGAGCTTCTTTTCTTCCCCCCCTGCCATTCTTGCCTGATTTGAGCTGGTTGGGATTATATATGGTTCAAGTGACATCAGTGCTACTAAAGTACCAATCAGAATTACTGTAGCCATCTGCTTTAGGCAGCTCTCCTTTTACCCCAACCATAGGGGCTTCTTTCCTGCTTACTCGTGCCCGAGTGTGAGCAAAAGTACATCAAGTTAGAATTTGACCAGTTTTAGTGGAGATTGTAATGGTGAGCTGCTGAAACGCCAAGACTGCAGCGTCTGACGACGTTTTTCATGTGTGTGTGTGTACAAAATCGCCAGAGATTATTATTTTTTTTAAAACCACGTATTACGTTTGCTGCTTCCGCATGTCACACTGCCATTCTCCGTTGATCAGTGTAGTTTCTTAAACTAGGCGCCTTGTTTTTCTGCCTTCTTTGAGAACCGGATTGCTAGAAACGTGTACGAGATACGCCGACACGCCACACAACCGGTGACTTGTGCAAAAACACAAAGCGATGTGGAAGCACCACTTTGTCATTCCTACACACGTTTCGAGCATTATTACAGGGACGGGTTGTTTACGTTGGCAGGGAGACGCTGCTGTCTTTCAATATGCAATCTGACACGCCCACACAGTTCTGATGAGGCAGAAACGTTTGAAATCCTGTTGACAAGGGCTGTAATTAAGAGACGATCCGCAAAGTAAAGTAGAAAAGAGAGCGAATAGAAATCGATGAAAAAGTAATGGTTTCAGTTTGACATGGATCAATGGATTCAAAACAAAGCACGATGCAGCTTGTAATTTTAATCGAATAGAAAGTGTGGCGAACGCTGGCCAGGCGTTTGACATTTAAATATCGCCGGCTTTATAGTTCAAGTTATAGGTCTACGACGTCTATGTTCTTCAGTTCACGTCAATAAACGCTTAAACATGTGTCTGTATAAAATATCGTGGGGATTTAATTCAGGCACTCGAGCTTCCACTTATCTTTTCGGCATGCCTAACACCTAATAAAACACATTCAGCTGAAGTCAGCCATCACCGTGCCTTCTTTAGCCGTATGCGATTACAGAAAGTCTAAACGATCAAGCAGGAACCACAATGGACCACAGACGTCTGGTCAAAGTCGAAACGAAAACAGTACAGTAATTACCAAGCGACACTGAAACATCACATCTTCTGGTAGCGTCCACTGGGCCGAAGATCCTTCACGGGTTCTCGACATGTTCGCAGCAAGAAGACGCGAGAAGGGCGTTTTAGTGAGTTGTCTGGGAATCTTTAGGAAAGCGCGCACCACTTGTAAATAAATGAGAGATGCAAGAACGTTAAAGAACACTTCAGCTTATAGACTTTGATTCGATTTTTCAGCTGAGAAGATAATACTAATAAATACGGCATGTTAACTTGTATATGCAAGGTATTATTTCTTAGTATTGCTGTACGATATAATATCTAAAAGCACTTCTGCCCTATATTAATAGTGGGAAATTATCTGCAGCTGACTCACTGGGGCCTAGACAGAGCTTTTGTGTAGATATAAACAGAGTGCTGCGGCTATGGCAGCGATGAATGGAAAGCCTGCCAAATAAAATGCAGTTACTCCTTCATGTTAGGCTACTAATCAATTGATGGTAAAGAAACGTTATAATTTTTATTGATTCTACATACCGGCAAGTCCATAATAAGACTCCTTTATAGGTGGAATGTCTCAGTAGCTAGAGCAACTCAGAGTGCAAAACAAATGTTCCTAATTTAGGGCCTGCTAATTTTCATAGATTCGCATATACTATGTAAACACACATAATATAGTGAATAATGTGCTTTATGAATCTTGACAGCAGCACAGGAAGCAAAGCAATTTGACAGTGTGTAGGGCCCTAGGGCATGGTGCTCAAATTTCGTTATATGTGCACTTAAATTTTAAAAGGTTTAAATGTTCAGAGAACAAACCTAGGAGAGCCAAAGTTCCAGAAGTATTTTATAAAACCATATTTTAAAGGGGAGAAGCTAACTTTGCTTAGCTACCAAATCACGTTAGATACTAGCGTCAGCTCAGTCGAGGTATCTTGATCTAACGTCAACTAACTAGCTTCGCTGTTTTAATGAATTTAATTCAGTACATGAATATCTACGCAAGTTAGCTAGGTTGGAAATTTCTTTAGTTGTAAGATTAGTTCTGGATTTTGCTAGGCTATCTTTGCGATCTTAGTGTGATAATGCGATCGCATCCACAAGAATTACTCCCTAACCAAAAAAAAAATAAAAATTATTCTTTGTTGGGGCTTACCTTATCGACGGTTGTATCAACCATCCCGAGGTGATGCTACAGAGAACTATCCGATCAACTTTTTGATTTGCCTGACGATGAGCTTCTGCGCCCCAGACCAATCATACAAACGCATGTCCAAACACTGATTATTCACACCGGTTGCCAGCTTACCTTTCCGTTTGAGATCAAGCCGCCTTTTTGTTTTGTTCTAAGTGCATAGAACTCTCAGCGTCATTGTCTTTCGTTCTGATGTGTTGCCTAAATTCCTCTTTACGTTCCTTCGGCTTAAGGTGCGCCACAAAAAGACTTCGCTATGGTGGGGAAAACCCTCTGCTAATTAGGAAGCTCGCTAGCTTATTTTATTTGTTAATATTGATCATATTCTTCTTCCTCTTATTATAGCTCTAAGGCAAAGTGATTACTTCTACAAAAAAGTAGTTGGGTGTTAAGGTTTAAGCTTCATTTAACACACCTCTCAGGGACAAGGCTCAGACGGACTAGGGAAAAGATTGAGTGAAATCGGTCAGAGGACTAATTTCAACAAGAATGGCCCGATACAACTGGACCGGAGACAAGCTTTAGGACCAAACAAAGGATCCATTGAGCAAAATAGTTCGAGAAAGAGATCGAACATGATCTTCTCACAGACAATCTGGATTCTCAGAGGACACTTGCAGTTAATTAAAGAACGATATGGACACTTACCCACTTCCACTTATAAGCTAAAACTCTGAAATGGCACCATATCACATCTTTAAGAAGGTCAGCCTCGGGGGAGGTTGCGAGGGAATGGATAAGGGCACACACCTAAATGCTTACAATAAATCCTCCGTTAAACCTGTACTTCCTCCAAACAGGCAGCTGAGCTGGTCAAATTCCTAAGCTTGCCCTTGATATTGGCATAAATATATAAATTATATGCACCTGTCTCCTTACCTGTGAAATGTAGATAAAAAAAAAAAGTCACTTGCAACTCCTGCAAGCAGATTCCAAACACCGTGTTACTGTGAGTTTCGTGACGAAAACTGCATCTGCAGCTCGCCTGACTGGCGTCAAGTCAGTGCAAGTCATTATCACTTCAAAGGAAGCTGTACCGTTGCACTGCATTTGATTTGCAAGACATTACATGGTGTACCATCAGACTGTCTTCCATACAGGAAACCTCACTCTTTATAATCCCCATTTAAGAAATGCTGGATCAGGTGCCACAGGCTAAGTAATATTTATCTCCAGCGAGGCAGACCTGATTTGGTGCAATCAGGGAAGAAATGGGCTCTGTCCTTAGCCATTTCACTGACAAATGCTGGGTTTTATGGCTACGGCCACTGAGAGAGCAGAGAAACCGTAGCGTGTGGCATCACATGCGCCGTATCAATCTATGAAATGACTCGAGGGGCCCTGAGTAGGCGTCTGCCTTCCATGTCTGGGTACATTAATCATCGGATCCAGTCAATCTTTCTGACCTCCTTTTCTCCCGTCCCTGCTGCAGATCAGGACCTGCGGTTCCTGTCATTCCACTTGCATCTGCTGTACTTTCGAGGATGAAGAGATCAAGATCTCTGTTGTGTCAGTGAGAAGCAGCGAGCAGACAGCAGTCCTGGAAGGGAATGGCAGCAAGACAGAACGCACTAGACCAACAGAGCCTTCCAGCGTCTGTCATGTTTGGCTTTGCCCTGGAGCCCAGAGCAATCCATATGCCGATTCCAATTTTATCCAAAGCTGAAGCAGAGATCTCTCTATCCAACCTCGTCTCTGCACTCTGCCCGATCCGGGGATCCACAAGCCATAAATTTCAGTGGCCCAGCATCAGACAATCTGGAGAGTGCATGCAAATTTACTGCAATAATTCTGGAGTATGACCTTGACTTCTCTCTCTCTGGCGAATTGACCGTGTCTACATGGAGAGTTGAATTAAATCGTCATCAGACTACAGCCATGTATTGTCACAGAACACTGTATGGTACATTTGCACTCTGCAATACAAATTACAGACTGAAATCAATAGAATTGTAGGATCCTGTTGGAGCCCAAACGGAAGGTTTTATGCCCCAAGGCAGTGAGAGAGAGAGAGAGCAGAAAATTGGTTTGGGTCTAAGGGGTATTGGTTGGGTCCGATGGAAAGGCTGTATTGTAATAAAGCACCGCTTCCACCCTAATTGCAACACGTTCAGTTGAAGTCTCGGTGTACTAAAGTGGCAAGTCGGGGGAAATGTTTGGAAATATGCTGCGCTGTACATGCCATTCTAGAACGATGTCTCCCAAGTTCATTCCTCAAGGGCCTGGAGACAATGGACATTTTTACACGTCATGGCCCAGAACAAACGTGTTCATCTTCTCAAACCAGCCCCATCCTCAGGTATACAGATATTTTTGAAAGCGTAGTTTTTCTGTCCAACGAAAAAAAAATTGTGTTTTGGGTTACTGAATACGAAGCTTGTCGAAAACACACTCCATGGAAAAATGTGTTTCTGAAAACATTGTCCACCTGCACATATCCATTGCGGTTTCGTGTGTGTTACGCATGTTTTTTTTTGTTGTTGTACATATATACCCACACCTGGAGACGGCAGAATATAACATATACTGCTTGTAAATCCACTGCCACACTGCGAATGGAGGTTTTTAATAAAACCAAAGTGTGACCTTAAGCACTAGTTCCACATCACTGTTGTTGTTTTTTTGTTTGTTTTAGAACTTTTGGCCATGTTTGGTGTTTTTCTACATTTCTCCTTGTCTACTGCTCAATCTGGGGGATTTTTGTTCAAAAATCTCAATCAAATGAATTTATTTATTTATTTATGTTTAATATCTGCATACAAGTGAACAGGGTCTGGTTTTTCTGTGTTGGGAGCCAAGATTTAGTCTTCATGCTATTTTGAAACAGAATGTTGAAGTGGCAGGGTATTAGCTGGCGGGTGTGATTTTACAGATGCTGACTGCTAAAACTCAGCATTTATTGGAATGGTCTTCATTGATTAACTGCAACAACACGTTATTGCAGATGGTTATTGATATTGCAGATGGTGCGCCTGACAGATTGTTCCTCTATCTGTCAATGGTGTCAAATATATGGGGGGTTGGTCGAGTTATATAATATATTATATATATATATATATATATATATATATATATATATATATATATATATATATATATATATATATATATATATATATATAATTTTTTTTATTCAGTCAAGTGACAATTTGGCAATGTATACAAGTTCATTGGAAAAATCTTCCAATGAGGACTTGTAGACTTGTAGTGTAGTATAATGCTTACCTGCTTCTATAGAATAACAAGGGACTAAACCTGTTAAAATATGATCCATCCAGTAAGCAAACTAAAACAACTGGCACATTTTGTCACTCCAAATCACTCGTGTTTTAAATGATCACAATTTCTTCACTAATTACATGCGAGCCATAAGGCACGTCTTGCTCATTCGGCAGCACCTCTTGTCAATCAAAACTAGAACAGATTGATGACATCGGTGAAATACGGTTCATCATCAGCTTCTTTCTTCTCGTGCAAACAGATCACTTCTGAAGTGGATGTGTCATCAGATGTGTTTTGATGAAGTGAGGGAGTGAACGCGGCAGAAAAGAGAAAGTGTCCGTGTGAAAAGGCTTGCAGATTGACAGACTGCAGCAGTCACGCCATGTGCTTGTTTCTTTAGGGAACAGAATGAAATGGCTGCTTAACTGAATTATTACTGGACTGGCGTTAAAGAAGAACGAGGAGAATAGGAGATTTAATGATTTGACAAGCAGAACAACTGTCAGTTGATCTCTCCACGCAACTCTCTCACTGGAACTGAAGCCTCAAGTGAGTAATAGCGCACCTCCATATTGGAAAATGTTCGATTAAAAGACACTTGCACTTTTTCACCTCCACCATCTACACGCATATATCATGACAACTTTGAGATTATTCGAGTTGGCTTACCTTTTGTACGGGGTTGTGCAGAGGAGGCATGGAAGAGAACAAAGAGAAAGAGAGAATTGGTATTATTATATATATACACTACATACATACACACATACACTTAATTTTGTGGAATTACCACAAAACAGGTTAGTTCCTGTTGTCCCTTACGTTATAGCAGCTATAAGCAGGTGTTCCCTCACCTCGCGTCCCCCTTTCTTTCTTTCTTTCTTTCTTCACTCTCAATGTTAATAAGATGAAAAAATATTGCTGACTAACTAAAAAGCATAAAGAACTCGACACAAAGGATTTTCCAATGGCAGAAAACCTGCTGAATGTTACAAAGTGCTGGCACAGGAGACTTTTTCCACAAATATTGAATAAACCTCTCTGCATATATATATATATATATATATATAAAAACCAAAAAAAAAATCCAAAATCAATAACTATATGCATTTCTTTGTTAAATAGCAGCATGGTTTGTAATCTGTTTATTATTAGGCTTAGATTATGTGGCGCATCTGCCACACAAATCCCCGTGAATGAGTTGTTAGAACAAGAACATTAATGTGGTTTGAGGGGTTTATTAGGAGTTTTCCTGGGCTCCTTTTTCCACACTTGGCCCAGCTACTCCTACACTCCCAGTTACCCAAGGTGAGATCAAACTGGAAGACATTTCCTTTAGCACTTCTCCAGTCAACACTTCAACATGTTCGATGCCTTGAAACTACACCGAATGATTGGCTAAATCCCTGGCGCTTTGTAATCAAGCATACCGACTAAAGTGGTAAACAAACGACGTCATGGGTTTGGAGTCATAAATTACCACAATTTGTATAGGAACTGCTAGATGTCGTCAGTCTAAAAAGGTCAGCGGTACCAGAGGAAGTGTCTCCTTTGTGATGGAGTGGCTGGTCTAAATTGAGTCATGCCTAGCTCTTGATACAAAAAGGTCAAGGTAGCTAAGACAAGAACCTAAAAGGTCGCACTTGACCTTAAAACAAGGAATGTTCGAGCACAACACTAAGGATTCGACAGGACCGTGTTCATGACTTAATCTCAGTTTGGGGACGCTAAGGGAATCTGAAGCAAATGAGAAGCTGGAGAGTGAATGAGTCTTCGAAGCTTTGCGAAGATTTCTGCTGTACTTCTGTTGTCTTAGCTAAAAGAGTGATGTACGAGTCACTGAATAAAATATGATCGCTATGTGTAATGCTAACTGAGGCAAGGATTACAGCTGGCCCGAAGGCAAGCAGCCAAAATCAAAGTGCTTTTGTCTTCAGTGTTCGCATTACAGTCCAAATGTATTCAAGGTGCAATTGGACACTGGCGCTTGATGAACAGGAATAAATTCTCGTGTGATTATGGATTTGAAGGAAAGGTGATTGTGATGATTGTTTAAGGAACATTAAGGAAAATGATTAGATACCTTCATGCGGACAATAAAAAACCAAAGGGGGGGGGGGGTATTTTTGTGTTTAGAACCATAGCACAGCGTTACCGTTGAGCCACCTTGGGCAAAACTTTGAAATCTGCCACAATGTGATAAGATGTGAAATGATTGGTGGTGAGAAAGCAGGGAGGAACTTTACAGAACAAGGACCATTGATGACATCATCCTGCTTCTGGCACCAGTCACCCCTCCTGAGTGAATGGAAGTGCTCAAGTGGCAGAGCCCCAGCCAGGGACTCTTAATATTCAGCCTGTGAACTCAGTTTAAGCACTCGGCTGCAAGGATGTCAGGCAGTCTGCGATCAATCAAAGCTGAGAGGAAAAACTAAATATGCTCCAGTGGAAAGGAGAGAAAAAAATGATCCGAGCTCTGATAATTCTATTTATTTATTTATTTATTTATTTATTTATTTATTTATTTGCACCCAATCGGGAATTGAGTGATTTAAGATCAAGACTTGGTCCATGACAACTCATGTCAAAATGATGTCTTGTTTAGTATTTTTGTAGATTTTAGAAACATTAACATTTCTAAGAAAGGACTTATCAATTCAGTTTGTAATCGGAAAATGGCTGTAAAAATGTCCAATATTTAATCTTTAAATGCAAGGTCCACTTGCGATTCAACCTCAACTTTCAGACAGATTGCCTCACATTATCTTCAAGCACACTTTGATATGATGTAGAATTCATACTTGAAATAATGAATGTCCAGCCCCGGAGGCATCGAAGCAACCCCAAACCACAACATTTCCACCACCGTGCTTCACAGTTGGTATGAGGTGCATCTCATGAAAAGCTGTCTTTGGTCTGGGCCAAACATGTCTGCTGTTACTGTGGCCAAACATCTCTATCTTTGATTCATCTGTCCAGAGTACATTATTCCTAAAGGCCTGGTCTTTGCCTATACGCTCATTGGCAAACTGTAGTCTTGCTTTTAATCACTGCACCCAATCTTGAACACCTGACTCTAATTTTATGGATATGAAGGTGTGATAAATGTAACTGATCGGTTTTTGTTCATTTAAATTGTAAAAATTACTACAAAATGTCAATTTTGTCATATGATACAGTACATCAACTTTATTAATAAGCACAGTTTCAAAGAGGATCAAATGTTTACTTATCCAAATATGTCAAGAAAAGCCGACAAATTCCATGGGGTATACTTGTTTTTTCTGTAGTAGAAAATGTCCCAGGCTGCCACACATATCAGGAAAGTCAAAGTTGGACTTAAGAGTTTTGGTTCATTAAATCAGTGTTTTTAAAAAATTTTGTCCATGAGGCATACCAAGGAGTGTTGTGTGTTTAGTGGTAGAAATTACAAGCCACCATTATCCAAGTTATTAAATCTATTATTGATTTCTATATTCACTTGAATGGCTTTAATCCAAACCTAAATAACACAAAAAAGTAAACAACTTAAAGTAAACAAGTACTCCCGTTTCCTCCCGCAGTCCAAAGACGTGCAATGTACACTGATTGGGATCTCTAAATTATCCAGAGTTTGTGAATGGGTGTGTGATTGTGTGAGTGTCCCCCCACCTTGTCCCACGGGATAGCCACTAGTCCTACACACCTTGGCTAGAGCTGTACTGAAAATGAATGGATAGACGAATGGATCATGTTTAACTCAATAATGAGTTTAGTTTATGGATGGATGGATGGACGGATGGACATGTGTCCATCATTGTAAACACCATGTCTTAACTAGAAAGCTGACTTTTAAATCAGGTGCATTAGCTAACACAGTTTAGAACATATTTTTATAACAAACTAACATTTTTTTATGATACATAAGTAATACTGTGAAATAAAAAAAACGCAGAACATTGTTGCGTTTTTATCTGTTTTCTTCGGCAAGTAATGATGGGCCGTTTTTCCATACTGTATTTTTCCAAATAACTCAGAAGTGAAAATGTAGTGAAAAAAATTGAATACTACCACTACTACTACTAATCATAATAATGATGATAATGTGAGGTATAACTGACGGGGCTTTATCTCCTGCTCTAGCTTGAATGGCTGCACACACCAATTTTTTCCTCACTTTTTAAATGTCATCCTGTGGTACACAAAACAATTCTAATCTTTAAAAAAAGGTTTTAAATGTGTTTATACACATTTCTAACACACTTATTTTATAGGTGAACTTTATTCAAGAGCATCTGATTGGTCCATTACTCTTAAGCAGTGCACTGTTTCTGCCAATGCATAAACAGGCTGGAGTCAGGGTTAAAGAGTTAATCTATAACATAGCAAAATTTGATCAGCTTCATGTACCTCCAAAGGTATTCTTTCCAAGACCAATTAGCAAAAGCAAAAACTAATTTAGCAAAAACTAAAGACGTTTGGGTATGTGATCAATAGATGAATACAAGACGACAGACCTGAATTTCAGAATTTCCGGATATTTTACATCTAGATATGTTTAACAACTTAGAACATGGCACCTTTTGTTTGAACCCACCCGTTTTTCGAGTCATCAAAAAATATTGGAACGTGTGGCTGCCCTGCGTTTTTTGTTGTCCTCGAAAACCTCAGAAGGGAGGGGTGAAGGTATCACAATTCACCATTGGAAGAAAACTTAAAATATAGAGAAATATACAGGCCATACCACAAGATGCAAACCATTCAACAGCAGTAAAAACAGAGATAAACCTCGTGAGTTCTGGAACGGAGATTTATAGACAGATGAGATGATGGTTAACCTCTACCAAAATTATGGTAAGGCCTATGTGTGGAGAAAGAATGGATCTAGCATGGTGGAGGTAGTGTCATGGCTTGGGCTTGCATGGCTGCTTCTGGAACGGGCTCACTAATCTTTATTGGTGATGGAACACATGATGGCAGCAACAGAATGAATTCAGAAGTCTACAGAAAAATTCTGTCTGTCGATTTACAAAGAAATGCATCCAATCTAATTGGGAGGAACGTAATCATAAGTCAAGACAATGATCCAAAGCACACTGCAAACACAATAAAGGACTTCATCAGCTGGAAAAGTAGAAGGTTTTAGACCTTGGCAAAGTCAATCACTAGACCATAACCAAACTGAGCATGCACTTCAAATTCAAAATGAGACGAATAGAAGTCTCACAGGATACGTGCGTCTGCCAAAATGCCATAAACGTAAATTTCACCTCCTGAAGAGGAGACTGAAGGGAGAAACCCTCCAAAACAAACGAGTGAAATAAAAAGCATCACAAATAGTTTGGTGATGTCAGTGGCTGTGATGCAGTTATTGCAAGCAAGGGATAGGAGTTATTTACTTTAATGCTATCTGTTCCTATACTTTTACTCAGAGGTGCCATGTTTAACACATCTATCTATCTATCTATCTATCTATCCATCTATCTACACATACATATATGCATGCTTTCCTCGGCTCAGATATTGAGCTTTTCGAATAGATCTGGACCTTTTTACCAAACAATTTCTTTGGGCAGCAGCGAAAATTGTTGTCCGATCATGCCACAGGTATTTCCATACCGCACAGAAACCAATCTGGAGGAATGTGTGGTAGGGAGAGAAAACCTTTGCAATGACAAAATGTTCCTGAGAAAACGCTTCAGTCAAGAATCAGCTCGTGTTTGCAAACCAGCTTAAATGAGAAAAATAATAATAAAATGTCTACATTTTCCCTTTGATGAAACTTCTCAGAATTGGCTTCTCTTCATTCTTAAATGCAATATTTCACAGCGTCATAGGTCACACCTCGTTTCCCCTTTAAATTCGCTTTTCAGGTTTAATAGGCTCTTACATGATAAAACAGTACGGCTTTTGAAGTGCCAAAGCAAGTACCGTGAAGACTACATCCACATCCTCATCCCTCAACGGCATCTGCATATTCATCGCCACTTTTTTTTTTTTTTTCCCATATTCAATTTCAAGTGTGAGGAGGAAGTGCGGCTGTGATGTAACAAACGCGAGACGGTTCAGCCCAACACCAGAAAATGAGAAATACTTTTTTCAACAATGCCATGCCACTAGAACAGAGACAGGGTCAAACGAGCGGCCCGTTTGAGGACGGTAAACGGTCAAAAATAAACGCCTTTCTTCTTATACTCGCGCGCACACACACACAAAGATACAATCAAAGAAAATAAGCACACTGTGAAGGAGGTGGAGTTGGAGAGGATTGGTGTGGGAGGTGTATGTGCAAGCCCTACAGTATTTCATGACTTTACAACCAATCCTGGGCTTTAATTACTGCTAGTGTATGAGCCATTGACACCTCCGAGGTGGCTCAGCTTACTCTTGAATTAATGATGCATAGAGTTCCAGTAATAGTAATGCTGGAGGCTGGATGACACTTCACTCTCTGCAAATCTGGGTATTTAGAAGTAGGAATATTTGCAAGTCAACACTTCGCAGCACACACCACTTTTATAAATCTAGAATAGGTCGTACTTATAAATATTAACAAAGCTGGCTTATCACCATTCCAAGACGAACATGGTACATCTTTTGTTTTTGTGCATGTGTGTGTGTGTGTGTGTAAGCAAATGCGACGCATCACTGATTCAATTGCCCCGTTTTAAGCATTTAAGATAAGAACACAAGAATATAAAATGCGTAACATAACCCAGCACTTAATGAGCTTCAGAAAACAGAAGGTCCCTGACCAAACGGAATATAATTAACACAAAGCGGGAAGACTGGAAATTAGCCATTAGGATCCAACATACTGTAGAAAACCCTCAAGTGCAAGATTCCCTCGTGTTGTTTTGGGAGGGGGCAACATTTGTTGCATGTTTCTCTAGCCTTCCATTATTTCTGCACCACACTACAAATGTGAGAATTCCCAGACTTCATGTTCTGAGAAAAGAAAAGAACTTAAATTAGCGTAGCTTGTTAGCAGCATAACACAGACTGGCATCAAGCAAATAAACAAGACCATGGTAGTTGCACCAGAAATACATTTTCCTCTTATCCAGTGCCTGATTATAATTACCTCTGCACCAAATCCAGAAAAGGTCATTAATCCAAAGAAAGAATAAGGGACAGGAAGCGTTGTATGAAGGGCCAGATGTGGATAAAATAATCACTTCTTACCGTTACTGACTCCGCTCTGTGGTGTTGGCACGTTTCGACCGGTTTTTTTTTCTGGCACAGCTTTCAAGGGTTTGCGTTAACAAAGAGACTCTTCACTCACGCTGTGTCAAGAGGCATCAACTTTGATGCTCGTTTAGATTCTTGAAATGATTAGCACGTAGGCCAAACATTTTGTTTTGGTTTTTGTCAAGTAAATATATAGCTCGTAATCTCTGAGGGAGTCAAGGTTACCAAATTTACAGGTGGATATATTTGAGGAAAAGTCTAACTGTAATTCTAGCTACATTACACTGTCAAACCCAGTTATTAGCTAGTTCTTACGTGCGTTCTCAATGACCTCTGTAGCCACCACCACACACACGTATTTGGTGTACACACAACCAAATATGGGATCGAGCTTTTTCCATAAGCTGTTGGGGCTGCTGGGAGGTTTGGTATCCAGGAAGCTTCAACTAAGCAGCTTAGCTGATCAAATTTATCAGATAAGAAAAAAAAAATGAGTCGTTTAATAACAAATTAAGACGTTTTACAGAATAAACCCTCTTCGCTTTGTTGTCCCTACCTGCTATAAGAGTTTATGGACTATCTGATGTAAACCATAAGAGCCAGAAAGATTACCCAGAAAGTAACCAGGCATCCATTAGAGACAATCCTGAAAAGGTTTTCTTCTTCTTTCAGTATAATCGCTATAAGACGTGGCCATCAGAAACCATATCCTCAGGAGAGGATAATCAGAATCATCCCCTCCACAGGAATATGAGCATTCACTTATTTTTCCCTTTTTATATTCATCATAATCACATTTAACTAGATAACTAGATTGTTAGGATTATGCTGCATGCTACAAAAGCTAGGAATTACAAGGAAACGACGAATTACCGACCTACTTCTAGGGAAAAAACGAGTAAATTCCCCCTCAACTTGGAATTGGAAACTTGGAGTTCAGCCTACATGGCCACTTACACTATTACCAGTACATACAATATGACTTCACCACTTTATAGTAGTATTTACTCTAAATCAATCAACACAGACTGGTTACATTTATAACAGTTTTGAGAAAGTAAATACCTCAAACTCATGTTCACTAATGTTTCTTTGCCAACAATGTACGAACACCTTGTATTCATGAATTGTTTAGCTGTAGCTCGAATGTGCGAAGCTCAAAAATGATGTAATTCTGAGTTTAATCTTCCCAATTCCGAGTCGTACGCAGCAGTAAATTATGTTTGCCTGCAGGCTTCTGTGCAACCAATACATAACTCTGGGCAGCACTCAAGAGCAGCCTGTACTTGCAATTTCAAACCTCGGACAAAAAAAAAAAAAAAAAAAAAAAAAACGACGAAAAATCACAAAGAAAATGCCCCCTCAAATTAGAATTCGTACTCGGACAGCCGGGATTGTTTTGTGAGGTCCCCCCCCCTATTCTGCAGCTTGAATGCGGCAGCTAGGAAATTACGTAAACTCCCACTTCCAAGTTGAAGGCAGCATTACATTACATCAGACTAGAAGTTTCCGGTCAATCAAAACCTGCCTGATCGGTTAACTAATACATTTAGGATTTGCCCTCCTATGATTATAATTTACAGTACATTGAGGTAGATTTTACCTAATTCTTTCATGATGCTAAGGCTATCCATCCATCTTCTACCGCTTACTCCTTCTTCAGGGTCACGGGGAACCTGGAGTCTATCCCAGGGGGCATCGGGCACAAGGCGGGGTACACCCTGGACAGGGTGCCAGTCCATCGCAGGGCACAATCACACACACACTCACACACACATTCATACACTACGCACACTTTAGACACGGCTAAGGCAACATACATGCAGCAATTTACAGTGGTGCTTGAAAGTTTGTGAACCCTTTAGTCCAGAAGTAGACAAGAACCACCCACATAAGCAAATGAGACAAAAATATTATACTTGGTCATTTATTTATTGAGGAAAATTATCCAATATCTGTGAGCGGCAAAAGTATGTGAACCTCTAGGAATAGCAGTTGATTCAAAGTTGAAATTAGAGTCAGGTGTTTTCAATCAATGGGATGAAAACCAGGTGTGAGTGAGCGCCCCGTTTTATTTAAAGAACAGGGATCTATCAAAGTCTGATCTTCACAACACATGTTTGTGGAAGTGCATCATGGCACGAACAAAGGAGATTTCAACAGGTTGGAAAAGGTTACAAAACCATCTCTAAAGAGTTTAGACTCGACCAATCCACAGTCAGACAGATTGTTTACAAATGAAGGAAATTCAATACCGTTGCCCCCTCCCCAGGAGTGGTCTACTGACAAAGATCACTCCAAGAGCAAGACATGTAATAGTCCTTCTATCCTTCTAAGAAACTAAAGGCCTCTCTCACATTAGCTAATGTTAGAAGTCCACCATCAGGAGAACACTGAACAACTATGATGTTCATGGCAGGGTTGCAAGGAGAAAGTGACTGCTCTCCAAAAAGAACATTGCTGCCACTCTGCAGTTTGCTAAAGATCACGTGGACAAGCCAGAAAGTTATTAGAAAAATGTTTTGTAGAGGGAACATTTTTAGAACATTTTTAGTTTAAATGAGTGGTGTCATGTTTGGAGAAAGGGAAACACTGCATTCCAGCATAAGAACCTTATACCATCTGTGAAACATGGTGATGTTCACATCACCTGTCATGGTATGGGCCTATTTTGCTGCATGTGGCCAGGATGACTTTCCGTCTTTGATGGAACAATGTATTCTGAATGATACCAGCGAACTCTAAAGGAAAATGTCAAGACATCTGTCCATGATCTGAATCTCAAGAGAAACTGGGTCGTGCAGCAAGACAACGACCCTAAACACACGTCGTCCTACCAAAGAACGGTTACAGAAGAATGTTAATGAAGTTAATGTTTTGGAATGTCCAAGTCAAAGTCCTGACTTTACTCAAATACAAATTGTGTGCTAGGACCTGAAACAAGCAGTTCATGTGAGGAAACCCACCAACATTCAGCGTTGAAGCGGTTCTGTACTGAGGAACGGGCTAAAATTCCTCCAAGCCGATGTGCAGGACTGGTCAACACAAGGGGGTCACACCAGATACTGAAATCAAAAGGTTCACATACTTTTGCCACTCACACATATGTAGCTTTCAAGCACCACTGTAGCTGTGAGTTTGGTTTACATAGTGGCTATTTACTTTTTCTGTCCCAATATATTTTACCTCAGTCTTCTTGACTGGTCACCCTTGAGACATCCGTTGCTTTATTGCCCTGTCAGTCTCTCCAGGCAAGGGAAGCTTCATCTTTACGTCTAATCCATAATTTGTTGGGCTGCTTGATGGATGACTGTCCCATGAACTCATCACTCTGGGTTCACCACTGTTGCTTTACCCTATGGAGCTAATCAGGTGAAACAGCCTGGCGAAGTCATCAAACACCACAGAAAGCAGCTGCTGCTCCGAGTATAGCCCTCCTCTGCATGGTAACCACAGCACCACCGACACGAATGTATCCTACGACAGAATCTCATCAATCTTGTTCTTATCAAAGGCACCAGGTTAGGTTGCACTCGGAATCCAAAAAGCTGTCAAAAGACATTTAAATATGCCACCTAATAACCGGTCATTGAATTGTAATACCAAAAGAGGTAGCAGTTTATTTTAAGGAGAGCGAAAAAATGCTGATTTCCGACATTGCTTTTTGGCCGACTGCCTCTTAACCGAAGCATCCATCAAGTTAAAAACAGTAAGCAAAATACTGCAAAGCTTTCCTCTGGAGACTGATGCATACACAAATAATTAAATAAACAGTAACAGCCCAGCCGGACGAGGCACGGAAAAGCATCGATTACGCAGAAGCTCGAATCTAAACCGCAAACACAGCATCTGCTGGACTTCCCCACGTTTCAATTGGTTTATTCGACTGAACTAAATTGCGAGGGGAAAAAGTTCGGCTCAGGAGTCAAGACCTCCGTTTGCTCCTCTCGGAATTATTTTGTATGTGCAAGGTTTAAAACGGACGAACGAACGAACGGTGTGCGGGCTTTAGAAAAACATTACCCGTGAGCCGAGGAGCAAAAAAAAAATTGAAGAGGAAAAAAAAAAAAAAAAAAAAAAGGCTTCATAAAGCAAGCACAAGTCTTTTTAGTGAGCACCACTTGAGACTACAGCCCTTAACCTAATTACTGAATTGAGCAATCACCTCCTTACGAAAGATGGATGGTGAATGAAAAATGATTTTCTTTTCAGCTCTGAAAAACCACTGTGGTGATCTAGAAAACGCATTCGCGACCATACCACAAATGACAGATATATCAGTTTATTGCGTTTTATTAGCAGATCGTATGGAATACGGCTTTTGTTCCCAACCACACACTGAGAAACTAGCGCGCACGCGCACACAGAGTCCGACTGAGTCACTCGAGTGCACACTTTCATCACCTGGGCAAAATTGTTGATGGGGGGAAAAAAAGAAAAGAAAAAAGCCTGTATTTTGCACTGAGCAAGATCACTCACTCAGGGAGAATTGCCTGACTGACATAGTGTGATTGCATGTGCATGCACACACCCACACACACACACACACGGGTGTGCAAAGCTTGGCATTCCAAAGCATGCAATATCATCTCTTATTTTTCAAGGAATAAATGAAAAATAAGTAACCACAGTCGGTAGCGGTTGGTATGTTTGCCTCACACCTCCAAGGTTAGAGGTTCGTTTCCCGCCTCCGCCCTGTGCGTGCATGTATATGAATCTTGCATGTTCTCCCCGTGCCCCAGGGGTCTCCACCGGGCACTCCGGTTTCCTCCTCCAGTCCAAAGCCGTGTTGTAGGCTGATTGGCGTTTCCAGATTCTCCAGTGTGTGAGATCGTGCCCTGCGATTGGTTGGCACCGCGTCCAGGGTGTCACCCACCTCATGCCTCATGAGTCCTAGCATCCCTGTGCAAGGCAACTGGCACAGAAAATGGATGAATGGTTTTACTTTACTTTAAAACGATCTGTTCCGATACTTTTGCTCACCAAGACATTGGGTGGTCTGACACACAAGGCGCCATGTTTGAAGTTGTAAACATCAGGAACTGAAGGGAGTCTTTACTGGTCATATATACATTACTGCACAGTGAACTTCTTTTCCCAGCACGCCAGGGTCAGAGTGCAGCGTCAGCCGTGATACAGCGCCCCTGGAGCAGAGAGGGTTAAGGGCCTTGCTCAAGGGCCCAACAGTGGCAGCTTGGCAGTGCTGGAGCTTGAACCCCCGACCTTCCGGTCAGTAACCCACAGCCTTAACCGTCAAGCCACCACTGCCCCCACTTTAACATCACCCCCATTTCTAGTCAACGTACTTAAAGCTGTACAGATTTCAAATCAGTCTTGAATATAAACACAAAGTAAGTTACGTAATCGTTCATGGCAAGGAGGAACTACAAAACATAATCCATTAAGAAGAGTATTGTTTATGTGAATCGTTAAATTATTAACAGCTTCAAGTAACTGTCTTACAGTGACAGCAATATAAATGATCCATCAATAGTAACAGTATCAGTGTTCGGATGTACACTCGAGACACTCATTCGAGCAAAAATCATTGCAGCAGTGAACGCCGTGCCGACATTATCAGTTGCCTGATCACGACTGAATGCTATAACCGCATAGCGAGAAATCCTTAAGGTACCAAGCGTCAGTCTGACAGATTGTTTGGCGCCCAACATGCTATTAGCATGACCAAAAAAAAAAAAAAAACTGTCATGCATAAAAAACTAAACTAGTTGCTGCATGACTGCTCAGTTTCCAAATTAGATACAGTACTGCACATTCATGGTGCGTTCCTTCCAGGAATGATTTAAGAACTCCAAAAGCAAGTATTAGCCAGATGTTCGAATACAGCGGTTTTCCCACCAGTGTGAGCACCATCACAATGATCTGGCCACGTGCCCAAGCCATATCTGCTGTAATCCATTTTGTATGATGGCACACGGACATCCTTTCCCCGGGTTTAGGGAATCAAGCTCATTGTTCTAATGTTTATATCATCAAACTAATTAGGTTTAGCCACACAATGTCATGGACAATGTGAGATGAAGGGGCTTCAGAGTAAGTCAAGGTGGGGGTTTTTTTTTTTTTTTGGGCTAGGTCAGGATGACTCAAATCCAGTCCTGGGGGATCCACGGTGTCATGCAGGGTATTGAAGCTTTCCCTACACCCACCACTCCTGATCAAATATTATCTGGTCGGTAGTTTGTTCCCAGGGCTGAAGCCAAGAACGATTGCTCTACATAGCTGCATTCATTAAAAGTGTTGACAAAAAGTGTGAAACAAATATTTCACCTCTCAGAAACAGGTCATTTTCTTGAAGAAACTATGTGGCAGCCTGGATAAATCCTTCACATGATCAAATGTTCTACACTATATATATCTATATATATATATATATATATATATATATATTATATATATAATTCTGAAAACTTTCCTAAACCGAAATTATACTTTTGCATGCCTCTCAACCAGAAGTCAAGTTATAAAGATTGCATTCCAGTTCCACTGAAAGCTATCCAACAATAAAAACACAATTAACCAGCTAGGTTAGGGGTGTCCAATCTTATCCACAAAAGACCGGTGTGGGTGCAGGTTTTCATTCCAACCAATCAGGAGCCACAACCTGATCCCACCTGTTGAATCAGCTGAGCTCAGTTTTCAGTAAACTCAGGTGGGGCTTCTGCTTGGTTGGAATGAAAACCTGCACATACACCGGCCCTTTCCGGATAACATTGGACACCTCTGATCTATACGCAGACTGCAAAGTTTGTTAAACTGGCTGCCTACCTGACATGATCGTTGCAGTAAGGGAAAGCCAAGGCTAGAAATGAATCGAAATGAAAACATATCCATGGTGTTTTGTTAAAATCTAATTAGGAAAAACTCATTTTAGGTCAAAACCTGATGCTCATTTTTGGCTTTTTTTCTAGAATTCAGTCAGACTCACATCGGCCAACCAGTATAATAAAAAATAGTCCTAATGACATCAGTGATATAAAAACGATGCCAAATTAAAGGCACTTATATCGCTTGGAGTACCAGTCTGTAAGTGCATAAGGTATCAGACCCAACAGAAATAATTCCCCACAAATGGATCTCCAACCAGCAAATGAAATACCATTTACACAGTATGTTATAACCGCTGCTAAGTAGACAGCTATGCCATAAGGTTGTCCGTAATTGGCCTCCAATGGATTGGTGTCATGCATAGTTACCCACTAAGAGTGACCCTATAATTTTATGTTGCGCGCAACAAAGAACTGTGAGCGGAAAGACTCGGCCATTAGTGACGTGCAATGCTATTCTGCACTTTGATCAATGTTGTAATGCAGCCTGCGGCAAGCTGACAGGAAATCAAATGAGTGAGGCCACAGACCGAACGCCAGCTCTGAGGGAGATAAACATTTTCCCAACGAGTAAAAAAAAACAAAAAACACTGTCTAAAAAAATGTCTATGATGTCTCTGCTTTCTTCGCTGAAAATACTGCCTCTAGATGTTGAGGGGATTTGGCTCAGTGGCTACGTTACACTCTAGACGTTGTAGACTTTAAACACCTGAGCTAACAGCGAGGTTTCAGAGACAAACAACTGTAACGAATCAATCGGTGTATATTACAGGATTGGCCGAGTCCAGGCTCAGTGTCCTGCACGATGTTTTCCTTAGTGTTCGAACACGAGCATCAATTCACCAGCCTATGATGAAGCGTGCAGTCATTTTAATCAAGTAGATTACAGCATGACACTGCTTTGGCTATGGAGGACAGGCATATTTTCTCATTGTGCCACTGCAGGCCACCTCGGACAAGGCTCGAGAAGGAATAAACGCTGCCAGCAAATCACTTCCTGAAATTATTTTCCAAGAAAAGCCATTTCCAGAGAAAGCCGTCGCTAAAGTAACGCGAAAACGATGGTAATGGACGTCTACGTCGGAGTGACCGAATTCCTTGGCGTCGAGAGGTTTGCTTGATAAGCAAATTCATTTTCTCAGTGATTTAGTTTGCCATGTGTATGATACAATCTGACAGAGCTTATGGAATTTTTACTTTCCATTTTAAGAGTTCGTAATCTAAAATTTGATATTAAAATAAATTGGTTAATTTGAGAAAAGTATGGCTTTGTCATGATATACTGAAACTGCTCAGTGCAAATTGGGGAGAATGTAAGAAGGCCTACTGTAAGCAGGGTGAGACAAGTCATCACTTTGTGAGGTACTCGATTCATAGAGGAAGATGCCATTCTGCATGGACCTGGACTAAGCCCATTTTTCACTTTATATGTATTGCTTTTACAGTTATATTGGTGCCCTTGTGCGTTGGGTTGGCTTGAGATGGAATCGTTACAACCCCAATGTAAAAATGTAAATAAAACAGAATGCAATGATTTGCAAATCTCATAAACCCATATGTTATTCACAGTAGAACATAGAAAACATAAATGTTTAAACTGAGGAAATGTAGCATAGCATTTTAAGAAAAAAATAAGGTCATTTTGAATTTCATGGCCGCAACATGTCTCAAAAAAGTTGGGACGGGGCAACAAAAGGCTGGAAAAGTAAGTGTTGGAGGAACATTTTTGCAACTATTTTAGGTTAATTGGCAACAGGTCAGTAACATGATTGGGTATAAAAAGAGTATCTGAGGCCACATTTGCACTACATGGATCCAATACTGATTTTTTCCTCCCATGTGGCACAGATCGGATATGACCCCTGAACGTGTAAGCAGGGGAAAAAAAGCATTCCGATTCGGATATTCTCAGATCCGTTTCAGGCCTCATTCATATGTGGAAATAAACCGGACATGAATTGGATATGTGCATGTGCGTCTGCCACGTAAGCAGACAAATCGGATATTCCCATCAACGCGAGTCGTATTTCATTGAAAAAGCGACCATGAAAACACAACTCTCACCAAGGGCATTCTTCTGATTTTCTCCACGTAAAGATTTGGAATATGGTGTGGAAAGCAAAAGCTTGTATTATATTTTTGTCTGTGTCCGTTGTGAATTGCGCCTTTTCGACCTACGCTTCCGGTGACGTCTAGACCGGGTGGTTTCATGAAGAGTATAGTGTAAATGCAGATATCAGACATGGGTCGCTTTTAAGAGAAGATGTAAGCGGTTGTCAAAAAAACGGATATAGTCAGCAAATGGGAATTTTGCATCAAGACCTGCCGTGTAAATGCAGCCGTAGAGAGGCGGAGTCTGTCAGAAGTACAGATGGGATGGAATCTGAATGGATACAGATGTTGCTCTAAAACCTGTACATACCATTCAGTATTGATGATGCCTTTCCAGATGTGCAAGCTGCCCATAGGGATTATTCCAGTGGCATTAATACATCCCCATAACATCAGTGACACAGGCATTTGGACCGAGAGCTGATAAAAAGCCGGATGGTCCCTCTCCTCTTTAGTTATGAGGATACAGCGTCCATTGTTTCAAAAAAGAATTTAAAATTTGGATTCGTCTGACCACAGAACAGTTTTCCACTTTGCCTCTGAATCTTTTGATGATATTATGTATTGTAGATGATGAGATATTCATAGTCTTTGCGATTTTACATCGAGGAGCATTATTCTGAAATTGTTCCACAAATTGTAGCATTTGTTTTTCGCAGATTGGTGAAACTCTTCCCATCGTTAACTTCTGAAAGACTCTGTTTATACTCAATCATCATACTGACCTGTTCCCAATCAATCTCCAGCTGTTTCTTTTTACCAACACTTACTTTCCCAGCCTTTTGTTGTCCTGTCCCAACCTTTTTGAGATGCGTTGCAGCCATGTAATTCAAAATTACCTTATATTTCCCCTTAAAATGGTACCTAAACTGGTTTTCCGTGTTCTATTGTGAATAACACGTGGGTTTATAAGATTTGCAAATCATTGCATTCTGTTTTTATTTACCTTTGACACAGCGTCCCGACTTTTTTTCTAATTTAAAGTCTGGGCATTTCGTTTTTTGACTCGTCGTTGCACAACAAACAAATAGCCTACGTGTTAATTCATTCGGAATGTTTAAACTTAATACTACATAGTCGTGCGATGCACTTCAATATGGCATGAGCCACTCATCAATTCCACCAACTGCTGCACTACACACATTGGTCAAGGTGCAAACTCGTTGACAGTGGAATGATTTTTTTACTAGGAAGGTTTCGATTGTATGAACGGATGCATGGCGATTGATCTTTCCAGGATGAGGAACTTGCAAGTACGTGGAAACGTTGATGAACATCTAAAGCAAAGCTGGCATGTAGCACAAACATGCAGCCGCCTCGTGGTTTTAAACCTATCGAGAGGAAACGTGTTTGTATCTCTTAGTCTTGATTGAAACACGTAACTAGCTCAACATACAGTGGTGTGAAAAAGTGTTTGCCCCCTTCCTCATTTCCTGTTCCTTTGCATGTTTGTCACACTTAACTGTTTCGGAACATCAAACCAATTTAAACAATAGTCAAGGACAACACAAGTAAACACAAAATGCAATTTGTAAATGAAGGTGTTTATTATTAAAGGTGAAAAAATCCAAACCATCATGGCCCTGTGTGAAAAGTGATTGCCCCCTAAACCTAATAACTGGTTAGGCCACCCTTAGCAGCAACAACTGCAACCAAGCGTTTGCGAATAACGTGCAATGAGGCTTTTACAGCGTCCTGGAGGAATTTTGGCCCACTCATCTTTGCAGAATTGTCCTAATTCAGTTACATTAGAGGGTTTTCGAAGCATGAACGGCCTTTTTAAGGTCATACCACAACATATCAATAGGTTGCGGTCAGGACTTTGGCTAGGCCACTCCAAAGTCTTCATTTTGTTTTTCTTCAGCCATTCGATGGTGGACTTGCTGGTGTGTTTAGGATCATTGTCCTGCTGCAGAACCCAAGTTCGTTTCAGCTTGAGTACACGAACAGATGGTCGGACATTCTCCTTCAGGATCTCTTGGTAGACAGCAGAATTCATAGTTCCTTTTATCACGGCAAGTCTTCCAGGTCCTGAAGCAGCAAAACAGCCCCAGACCATCACACTACCCCCACCATATTTTACTGTTGGTATAATGTTCTTTTTATGAAATGCAGTGTTCCTTCGACGCGAGATATACTTGGACACACACCTTCCAAAGAGTTCCACTTTTGTCTCATCGGTCCACAGAATGTTGTCCCAAAAGTCTTGGGGATCATCAAGATGTGTTGTGGAGAAATTGAGACGAGCTTTGATGTTCTTTTTGCTCAGCAGTGGTTTTCTCCTTGGAACTCTGCCATGCAGGCCATTTTTGCCCAGTCTTTTCCTGATGGTGGAGGCATGAACGCTGACCTTAACTGAGGCAAGTGAGGCCTGCAGTTCTTGGACGTTGTTGTGGGGTCTTTTGTGACCTCTTGGATGAGTCGTCGCTGCGCTCTTGGGGTAATTTTGGGCGGCCGGCCACTCCTGGGAAGGTTCACCACTGTTCCATGTCTTCGCCATTTGTGGATAATGGCTCTCACTGTGGTTCGCTGGATTCCCAAAGCTTTGGAAATGGCTTTATAACCCTTTCCAGACTGATAGATCTCAATTACTTTCTTTCTCAATTGTTCCTGAATTTCTTTGGGTCTCGGCATGATGTGTAGCTTTTAAGGATCTTCTGGTGGACCTTACTGTGTCAAGCAGCTCCTATTTAAGTGATGCCTTGATTGTGAACAGGTGTGGCAATAATCAGGCCTGGGTGTGGCTAGAGAAATTGAACTCAGGTGTGGACAACCACAGTTATAGTATGTTTTAACAAGGGGGGCAATCACTTTTTCACACAGGGCCATGATGGTTTGGATTTTTTTTCACCTTTAATAATAAACACCTTCATTTACAAATTGCATTTTGTGTTTACTTGTGTTGTCCTTGACTATTATTTAAATTGGTTTGATGTTCCGAAACACTTAAGTGTGACAAACATGCAAAGGAACAGGAAATGAGGAAGGGGGCAAACACTTTTTCACACCACTGTACATTAAGCAGATTGTGAATATAACGGCTGGATATATAACGTTGATCTATCATGAGGTGACATGAACTTTGCGTTGAGGTGCCAGGCAGTTATCAATCGAATATCAGCTACACGAACACATTTCGGTGAAAATTTACTTCCTGACTTTTCTGCACAGTCAGAACTATGGCTTATTTCGCAAAACGCATGACCTATTTTCACGTCAACGTAACGTTCGTGGTCGTGCTGAAAACAAATGCTGTGATGAGAAGGGAGCAACATATGTAGCTTCGGTGGGAAACGCTGCAGCGTTGAGCGAATTTGTGGGAGGGCCGAATGTAATTTCCCTGCATCCCACCAGTAGATGCACAGCCCCAAATGCAATCAGTAGGCCTCTAAGAGAATACCCAAAGTCAACCAACTCAAGATCTAGTACATCTATGACGCATCCAAGCAAAAGAGGCAGGAAGCACAGAGATCCACTGCCAAGCGCCCTCAATATTCACCCTGCCTTTGATGAACTTGCCTTAGAGTGCCTGCAGCATGTAGTCACGCACTCGCCTGCCACTAGATAGCTCGTCATTGTGACTGCATCCATGCTAAATTATCACTGTGGGTGGTTCTTTAGAATATCTTCCAAGGCGAGGCATTTAACGGTGGGAGGCACATGTAGAAAGCAGTTTGTAATTGATAGTTGAAAACAAGACAGGGTTATTTTTTTGAATGTTGGTTTTCAAAGTCTGCTATATTAAATAGCAGTGCGGGAGAGTATGTTGCCTATGACATGGTTTAATTCACTGCTTTCTCGACGGTCACACAGCGGAAGGTATAATCGGCTGATCGGGTTCCTTTAAGCAGTGAGCTTCCAAGACCTCGTTCTTTTGTTGGTGATGTACGTCTGAAAACAACTTGATTCATCCAAAAATCTGTCTGGATGTAAGATATGCTCCCCATTATCTGGCCTCTGTATGTATGCGCCACATGTCTTCCGTTAGTTTATAGAATTACGAAGTGCATTAAGAGCAAGAAAATGCCGGTAACGATATTATCCTTCGGAAAAGTGGAGGTGTGTCCTCGTAATGTTACAATCGAGGAGATGGCTTAACATCACTTTGTGACTGGCGTCTCTGTGATTACCGGGGGGTGGGGGGTTAGGTGGGATGGTTTCCGTTGAATCCGTTCGCCGTTCCATAACGGTGATGCAAAAGTGGATAAACTGACAAGGTGGTTTATATCAAAAAGTTTTCCGACAGCTGCTGTACGCATCGAGTGCACGGCGGCGAGACGATTACCAAGGGAGCCAGTCAAGGTTTTATTGTTTCAAAATAACAACGCTTCTAATGTCAGCGCTTATAGTCTTGGTTTAGTCTTGAGAGGCTGGCAGGTTTCAGAAGATAGCTCCATTTAGAACACTGCAATGCTTTTAAATGAAATCGCTGAAATTGCCGTGTAGAACATGCATTAGTTCTTTAAACAGTACACGATGGAAGATGGACATGTTTTACATTTAAAGGGGTCATAACAGGAGTTTTTCCTTCTGTTTGAGAGTGTAATCTAGCTGTTTGAGCATGTATTAAGCTCTGCAAAGTCCGAAAACTCTTTATTTTCCCGCAAAGGGATTTATTCTATCGAACAGAGAACACTCCTTCAGACCTGCCCTGAAACAAGTCGTTTGAAATCCAGATTTACTTCCGTAATTTCTCTACATCACAGCCCGCACTATCATAATCCGACTCGAAGGCAGCCGTGAAGACGGAAGGCAAGGCTTCGGTGAATTCTTTCGAGGCTTCAGTGAGTTCGGTCGCCATGTTGTGGAGACGCTGCGTGTTTCGGTGCGAAAGCAAAACCTCTTTGTTTAGCCTTCCGAAAACAGACGAAATTAGGAATCGGTGGCTACTGTTTGTTTATAACGCTGTTCCTGAGCAATACAGCCGGAACTTTTGCTTGTGCACAGCGCATTTCACGGAGGACAGCTTGATCATACATTTTCTGATACGGTAAAACTGACGACATGTTGCTTAGGTGCTTAGAATTGCTACAGAAGCCTTGGAGGCTACAGCGAACGTTAAGGGGCGTTCATTTTCCGACACACGCAAGGCGTTTGCCCAATCACAATGCAACGGGTCAGCTGGCCAATCAGAGACCTCTGGGCTTTTTTGCAAGGAGGGGCTTTGTAGAAATCAGAGCATTTCAGGCAGCCTGGGAATAGAGGTACTTCACTAATGTACAGTATTAGACAAATAATGCGTTTTTTTGTTTGTTTTTTTAAAACATTAAAGCATGTTAACCTATTCTCATACAACCAATAAACAACAAATAACATTTAAAATCGTTTAAA